>JABSTQ010008141.1:0-35444 GCA_013358835.2 Ixodes persulcatus | reverse complement strand
ACTGAGATAAGCCCCTCCCGCGATGCCTATCTTTCCGCATGATTTAATAGTTTGGGATATCGATTTCGTCGCCCCGAATATTCGCCGAATTCGCGGTTCTATTATAATTAGAACATCCGGCTCATAAGTCATGACCGTCGCCTCATCTTTGTCCTATTTATTCAGCAAGCTCGCGTGTTTACGTTTATTGCATTTAGTATTGTCATTTTCTTAGCAGCTTCGGGCCACGTCATTTCCATGAGATGTTTCCGGGGAAGGGTACAATGTCGCTCTTGATCTCGTCCGAAATGTACTGTACAGTGGGGACATTAATTTGAACTTTATCGAAGAGTAGGGTGACCTTATCTCCAGATGCTCGTTTGTTTCGTTCTTTTGCAGTAGATTCTCCGGACTCTTGAACGTTGTTTTGAAAAAAAATCCTTTCACTGAAATTTTCATCCTTTGAGCCTGTGGAAATTTCGCAAGATGGTCATCATGTTTCGAAATTCTGATATGAGCTTCAGGCCCCCCCCCCCCCCCCCCCTGCGAACCTTGCCTACGTCAGTGAATTCTTTCTACGCTACTGCGGGGAGTTGTAGGCGGTCTATTAAAATCATTTTTTTACAATTCTTCGAGCGTCCTACTGTCCTCCTGGCAGTTTCTGCTAATTAAAGATAATAAAGCTGTTTCTTCAAGTGTCGTTGAAGATAGTGAATTTGTTTCGACCAATGCACCTTTGCAGTATATTGGTCGATTTGTTTTTACCTCACAGAGCCTTTTACATTTCTTTCAATATCATCAACTCTGGCTAATGGGTTTGTTGGCTTTTTTATTTCCGTGAGTTCGGAAACATTGTAGCCAGCTTTTTCGTACGTCGGAAAAAATGGGGCCAGGACTCCTCTCAATGTTACGACACAGCAAGAGTAGCTTTTCTGACAGTTCATGAATGGCACTCCATACACAAGTAGGCTCCGGGGGATGGCAGCAATAATAAACCATATCTCTTATTGCGCGACAATTTGTGTAGTCTTTCTCACCTGCACGGTGAACAAGAACATGTTAGTGGCCGTCATCCCTGCGTAGCCTCCGTGCCCACGAAGAGCGCTGTGATGGAAGTTTGCTTTTATATGCTCCGGTGGCGCAAGGGGCGTCGGTGCGTCCGTCGGTGTCGTTGTCGATGCGTGAAAAGCACCAATGCCTCGCAGCACCTAGAAAGTTTCCATTTCGTCGCAAGATCTCGACACTTTCGATGTTGTCTTTTCCGTCCTAGGAACGTTTCCACCACACCGGATAGTAGACGTGTGATGGTCCTCCGTAAGATGACCACGCGAGATAACGAACTGCAGTCGGCACCTGCACGATGAACAAGAACATGTTAGTGGCCGTCATCACTGCGTAGCCTCCGTGCCCACGAAGAGCGCTGTGATGGAAGTTTGCTTTTATATGCTCCGGTGGCGCAAGGGGCGTCGATGCGTCCGTCAGGTGTCGTTGTCGATGCGTGAAAAGCACCAATGCCTCGCAGCACCTAGAAAGTTTCCATTTCGTCGCATGATCTCGACACTTTCGATGTTGTCTTTTCCGTCCTAGGAACGTTTCCACCACACCGGATAGTAGACGTGTGATGGTCCTCCGTAAGATGACCACGCGAGATAACGAACTGCAGTCGGCACCTGCACGATGAACAAGAACATGTTAGTGGCCGTCATCCCTGCGTAGCCTCCGTGCCCACGAAGAGCGCTGTGATGGAAGTTTGCTTTTATATGCTCCGGTGGCGCAAGGGGCGTCGATGCGTCCGTCAGTGTCGTTGTCGATGCGTGAAAAGCACCAATGCCTCGCAGCACCTAGAAAGTTTCCATTTCGTCGCATGATCTCGGCACTTTCGATGTTGTCTTTTCCGTCCTAGGAACGTTTCCACCACACCGGATAGTAGACGTGTGATGGTCCTCCGTAAGATGACCACGCGAGATAACGAACTGCAGTCGGCACCTGCACGATGAACAAGAAACATGTTAGTGGCCGTCATCCCTGCGTAGCCTCCGTGCCCACGAAGAGCGCTGTGATGGAAGTTTGCTTTTATATGCTCCGGTGGCGCAAGGGGCGTCGATGCGTCCGTCGGTGTCGTTGTCGATGCGTGAAAAGCACCAATGCCTCGCAGCACCTAGAAAGTTTCCATTTCGTCGCATGATCTCGACACTTTCGATGTTGTCTTTTCCGTCCTAGGAACGTTTCCACCACACCGGATAGTAGACGCGTGATGGTCCTCCGTAAGATGACCACGCGAGATAACGAACTGCAGTCGGCACCTGCACGATGAACAAGAACATGTTAGTGGCCGTCATCCCTGCGTAGCCTCCGTGCCCACGAAGAGCGCTGTGATGGAAGTTTGCTTTTATATGCTCCGGTGGCGCAAGGGGCGTCGATGCGTCCGTCAGGTGTCGTTGTCGATGCGTGAAAAGCACCAATGCCTCGCAGCACCTAGAAAGGTTCCATTTCGTCGCATGATCTCGACACTTTCGATGTTGTCTTTTCCGTCCTAGGAACGTTTCCACCACACCGGATAGTAGACGTGTGATGGTCCTCCGTAAGATGACCACGCGAGATAACGAACTGCAGTCGGCACCTGCACGATGAACAAGAACATGTTAGTGGCCGTCATCCCTGCGTAGCCTCCGTGCCCACGAAGAGCGCTGTGATGGAAGTTTGCTTTTATATGCTCCGGTGGCGCAAGGGGCGTCGATGCGTCCGTCAGTGTCGTTGTCGATGCGTGAAAAGCACCAATGCCTCGCAGCACCTAGAAAGTTTCCATTTCGTCGCATGATCTCGACACTTTCGATGTTGTCTTTTCCGTCCTAGGAACGTTTCCACCACACCGGATAGTAGACGCGTGATGGTCCTCCGTAAGATGACCACGCGAGATAACGAACTGCAGTCGGCACCTGCACGATGAACAAGAACATGTTAGTGGCCGTCATCCCTGCGTAGCCTCCGTGCCCACGAAGAGCGCTGTGATGGAAGTTTGCTTTTATATGCTCCGGTGGCGCAAGGGGCGTCGATGCGTCCGTCGGTGTCGTTGTCGATGCGTGAAAAGCACCAATGCCTCGCAGCACCTAGAAAGTTTCCATTTCGTCGCATGATCTCGACACTTTCGATGTTGTCTTTTCCGTCCTAGGAACGTTTCCACCACACCGGATAGTAGACGCGTGATGGTCCTCCGTAAGATGACCACGCGAGATAACGAACTGCAGTCGGCACCTGCACGATGAACAAGAACATGTTAGTGGCCGTCATCCCTGCGTAGCCTCCGTGCCCACGAAGAGCGCTGTGATGGAAGTTTGCTTTTATATGCTCCGGTGGCGCAAGGGGCGTCGATGCGTCCGTCGGTGTCGTTGTCGATGCGTGAAAAGCACCAATGCCTCGCAGCACCTAGAAAGTTTCCATTTCGTCGCAAGATCTCGACACTTTCGATGTTGTCTTTTCCGTCCTAGGAACGTTTCCACCACACCGGATAGTAGACGTGTGATGGTCCTCCGTAAGATGACCACGCGAGATAACGAACTGCAGTCGGCACCTGCACGATGAACAAGAACATGTTAGTGGCCGTCATCCCTGCGTAGCCTCCGTGCCCACGAAGAGCGCTGTGATGGAAGTTTGCTTTTATATGCTCCGGTGGCGCAAGGGGCGTCGATGCGTCCGTCAGTGTCGTTGTCGATGCGTGAAAAGCACCAATGCCTCGCAGCACCTAGAAAGTTTCCATTTCGTCGCATGATCTCGACACTTTCGATGTTGTCTTTTCCGTCCTAGGAACGTTTCCACCACACCGGATAGTAGACGCGTGATGGTCCTCCGTAAGATGACCACGCGAGATAACGAACTGCAGTCGGCACCTGCACGATGAACAAGAACATGTTAGTGGCCGTCATCCCTGCGTAGCCTCCGTGCCCACGAAGAGCGCTGTGATGGAAGTTTGCTTTTATATGCTCCGGTGGCGCAAGGGGCGTCGATGCGTCCGTCAGTGTCGTTGTCGATGCGTGAAAAGCACCAATGCCTCGCAGCACCTAGAAAGTTTCCATTTCGTCGCATGATCTCGACACTTTCGATGTTGTCTTTTCCGTCCTAGGAACGTTTCCACCACACCGGATAGTAGACGCGTGATGGTCCTCCGTAAGATGACCACGCGAGATAACGAACTGCAGTCGGCACCTGCACGATGAACAAAAACATGTTAGTGGCCGTCATCCCTGCGTAGCCTCCGTGCCCACGAAGAGCGCTGTGATGGAAGTTTGCTTTTATATGCTCCGGTGGCGCAAGGGGCGTCGATGCGTCCGTCAGGTGTCGTTGTCGATGCGTGAAAAGCACCAATGCCTCGCAGCACCTAGAAAGTTTCCATTTCGTCGCAAGATCTCGACACTTTCGATGTTGTCTTTTCCGTCCTAGGAACGTTTCCACCACACCGGATAGTAGACGTGTGATGGTCCTCCGTAAGATGACCACGCGAGATAACGAACTGCAGTCGGCACCTGCACGATGAACAAGAACATGTTAGTGGCCGTCATCCCTGCGTAGCCTCCGTGCCCACGAAGAGCGCTGTGATGGAAGTTTGCTTTTATATGCTCCGGTGGCGCAAGGGGCGTCGATGCGTCCGTCAGTGTCGTTGTCGATGCGTGAAAAGCACCAATGCCTCGCAGCACCTAGAAAGTTTCCATTTCGTCGCATGATCTCGACACTTTCGATGTTGTCTTTTCCGTCCTAGGAACGTTTCCACCACACCGGATAGTAGACGTGTGATGGTCCTCCGTAAGATGACCACGCGAGATAACGAACTGCAGTCGGCACCTGCACGATGAACAAGAAACATGTTAGTGGCCGTCATCCCTGCGTAGCCTCCGTGCCCACGAAGAGCGCTGTGATGGAAGTTTGCTTTTATATGCTCCGGTGGCGCAAGGGGCGTCGATGCGTCCGTCAGTGTCGTTGTCGATGCGTGAAAAGCACCAATGCCTCGCAGCACCTAGAAAGTTTCCATTTCGTCGCATGATCTCGACACTTTCGATGTTGTCTTTTCCGTCCTAGGAACGTTTCCACCACACCGGATAGTAGACGTGTGATGGTCCTCCGTAAGATGACCACGCGAGATAACGAACTGCAGTCGGCACCTGCACGATGAACAAGAACATGTTAGTGGCCGTCATCCCTGCGTAGCCTCCGTGCCCACGAAGAGCGCTGTGATGGAAGTTTGCTTTTATATGCTCCGGTGGCGCAAGGGGCGTCGATGCGTCCGTCAGTGTCGTTGTCGATGCGTGAAAAGCACCAATGCCTCGCAGCACCTAGAAAGTTTCCATTTCGTCGCATGATCTCGACACTTTCGATGTTGTCTTTTCCGTCCTAGGAACGTTTCCACCACACCGGATAGTAGACGCGTGATGGTCCTCCGTAAGATGACCACGCGAGATAACGAACTGCAGTCGGCACCTGCACGATGAACAAGAACATGTTAGTGGCCGTCATCCCTGCGTAGCCTCCGTGCCCACGAAGAGCGCTGTGATGGAAGTTTGCTTTTATATGCTCCGGTGGCGCAAGGGGCGTCGATGCGTCCGTCGGTGTCGTTGTCGATGCGTGAAAAGCACCAATGCCTCGCAGCACCTAGAAAGTTTCCATTTCGTCGCATGATCTCGACACTTTCGATGTTGTCTTTTCCGTCCTAGGAACGTTTCCACCACACCGGATAGTAGACGCGTGATGGTCCTCCGTAAGATGACCACGCGAGATAACGAACTGCAGTCGGCACCTGCACGATGAACAAGAACATGTTAGTGGCCGTCATCCCTGCGTAGCCTCCGTGCCCACGAAGAGCGCTGTGATGGAAGTTTGCTTTTATATGCTCCGGTGGCGCAAGGGGCGTCGATGCGTCCGTCGGTGTCGTTGTCGATGCGTGAAAAGCACCAATGCCTCGCAGCACCTAGAAAGGTTCCATTTCGTCGCATGATCTCGACACTTTCGATGTTGTCTTTTCCGTCCTAGGAACGTTTCCACCACACCGGATAGTAGACGCGTGATGGTCCTCCGTAAGATGACCACGCGAGATAACGAACTGCAGTCGGCACCTGCACGATGAGCAAGAACATGTTAGTGGCCGTCATCCCTGCGTAGCCTCCGTGCCCACGAAGAGCGCTGTGATGGAAGTTTGCTTTTATATGCTCCGGTGGCGCAAGGGGCGTCGATGCGTCCGTCGGTGTCGTTGTCGATGCGTGAAAAGCACCAATGCCTCGCAGCACCTAGAAAGTTTCCATTTCGTCGCATGATCTCGACACTTTCGATGTTGTCTTTTCCGTCCTAGGAACGTTTCCACCACACCGGATAGTAGACGCGTGATGGTCCTCCGTAAGATGACCACGCGAGATAACGAACTGCAGTCGGCACCTGCACGATGAGCAAGAACATGTTAGTGGCCGTCATCCCTGCGTAGCCTCCGTGCCCACGAAGAGCGCTGTGATGGAAGTTTGCTTTTATATGCTCCGGTGGCGCAAGGGGCGTCGATGCGTCCGTCGGTGTCGTTGTCGATGCGTGAAAAGCACCAATGCCTCGCAGCACCTAGAAAGTTTCCATTTCGTCGCATGATCTCGACACTTTCGATGTTGTCTTTTCCGTCCTAGGAACGTTTCCACCACACCGGATAGTAGACGCGTGATGGTCCTCCGTAAGATGACCACGCGAGATAACGAACTGCAGTCGGCACCTGCACGATGAGCAAGAACATGTTAGTGGCCGTCATCCCTGCGTAGCCTCCGTGCCCACGAAGAGCGCTGTGATGGAAGTTTGCTTTTATATGCTCCGGTGGCGCAAGGGGCGTCGATGCGTCCGTCGGTGTCGTTGTCGATGCGTGAAAAGCACCAATGCCTCGCAGCACCTAGAAAGTTTCCATTTCGTCGCATGATCTCGACACTTTCGATGTTGTCTTTACCGTCCTAGGAACGTTTCCACCACACCGGATAGTAGACGCGTGATGGTCCTCCGTAAGATGACCACGCGAGATAACGAACTGCAGTCGGCACCTGCACGATGAAGCAAGAACATGTTAGTGGCCGTCATTCCCTGCGTAGCCTCCGTGCCCACGAAGAGCGCTGTGATGGAAGTTTGCTTTTATATGCTCCGGTGGCGCAAGGGGCGTCGATGCGTCCGTCGGTGTCGTTGTCGATGCGTGAAAAGCACCAATGCCTCGCAGCACCTAGAAAGTTTCCATTTCGTCGCATGATCTCGACACTTTCGATGTTGTCTTTTCCGTCCTAGGAACGTTTCCACCACACCGGATAGTAGACGCGTGATGGTCCTCCGTAAGATGACCACGCGAGATAACGAACTGCAGTCGGCACCTGCACGATGAAGGAAAACTGGCCGTCATCCCTGCGTAGCCTCCGTGCCCACGAAGAGCGCTGTGATGGAAGTTTGCTTTTATATGCTCCGGTGGCGCAAGGGGCGTCGATGCGTCCGTCGGTGTCGTTGTCGATGCGTGAAAAGCACCAATGCCTCGCAGCACCTAGAAAGTTTCCATTTCGTCGCATGATCTCGGCACTTTCGATGTTGTCTTTTCCGTACTAGGAACGTTTCCACCACACCGGATAGTAGACGTGTGATGGTCCTCCGTAAGATGACCACGCGAGATAACGAACTGCAGTCGGCACCTGCACGATGAACAAGAACATGTTAGTGGCCGTCATCCCTGCGTAGCCTCCGTGCCCACGAAGAGCGCTGTGATGGAAGTTGCTTTTATATGCTCCGGTGGCGCAAGGGGCGTCGATGCGTCCGTCAGTGTCGTTGTCGATGCGTGGAAAAGCACCAATGCCTCGCAGCACCTAGAAAGTTTCCATTTCGTCGCATGATCTCGACACTTTCGATGTTGTCTTTTCCGTCCTAGGAACGTTTCCACCACACCGGATAGTAGACGCGTGATGGTCCTCCGTAAGATGACCACGCGAGATAACGAACTGCAGTCGGCACCTGCACGATGAACAAAAACATGTTAGTGGCCGTCATCCCTGCGTAGCCTCCGTGCCCACGAAGAGCGCTGTGATGGAAGTTTGCCTTTATATGCTCCGGTGGCGCAAGGGGCGTCGGTGCGTCCGTCTGTGTCGTTGTCGATGCGTGAAAAGCACCAATGCCTCGCAGCACCTAGAAAGTTTCCATTTCGTCGCATGATCTCGACACTTTCGATGTTGTCTTTTCCGTCCTAGGAACGTTTCCACCACACCGGATAGTAGACGCGTGATGGTCCTCCGTAAGATGACCACGCGAGATAACGAACTGCAGTCGGCACCTGCACTATGAACAAGAACATGTTAGTGGCCGTCATCCCTGCGTAGCCTCCGTGCCCACGAAGAGCGCTGTGATGGAAGTTTGCTTTTATATGCTCCGGTGGCGCAAGGGGCGTCGATGCGTCCGTCCACGGAGCGAACCGCTGGATACCAATTGTCACAGTGCGGAGTAGCTCGTCTCCGTCCGAGGTGAGGAGGAGCGGCGCATCCTGTCAGCCGCCCTCTCGTCAAACCCCGAGATGGAACCCGGTTGTTGCCCCACCATTCCCTAGGACCCTCAGAGGTCGGAGGCTAGGGATGAACGTGGGAAGACAGAGAACTCGCTCCTTTGCGGGCCTCTCGAGGGGGATCTGGTGACGGGTGATTGTGTTGGACCGGTCTCGTCATATTCGCGCCCGTCGGCTCCCGGGAGACATATCAGTAAGTCGCTATTCTCCTTACCGATACCCAGTGTGTGGCGCGTGGCTGCGTTGTGTTAACTAGTCTCTTGCGCTAATTAAACTCTTTTAAACCCGGCACACCATTATGGTACGTTTGACTCTTCGGTAAGAGTCGCGTTTGTGCAACCAACGAGCGAACCCGCCGCGGCGGTTCGTACCTGAGTACTCTGCGGGGGTGGGAGTTGGACCACGGGCCCCTGTGAGTTCCGACCTATAGTTCTAAACTCGGTAGTCATCCCCACAATATATACTAAATATGTACAAAAGTCATATCAGCACCAGTGTAAAATATAAGTCAATGAGGTATACTGCCTAGCGGGTCAAAATATCCATCGGTATGAAATGTCTATCGAGTCAAAGTGTTCAACCAGGTCAAAACGTCCATCGAGACGAAATGTCCAGAGTCAAGATGTCCAACATTGGACATTTTGCATAGGTCGACATTTCGTCTCGTTTGATATTTTGACCTGGAATCCACAAAGGGGGGCTTTCTCCCTCTCCTACCCCGTCCACTACACTGCGTCGTTCAAACACAACACCACACTTTCGAGCCGTAGCGGGCTCCGGAAATTATAGAAGGTTGGGGTTCCGTGTGGATATGCACACGGAACCCCAACCTTCTCCCCACACCAATCCCACCCGCATCATATGAGAAAGGAGGCTGGTCGACTCCAGCGCAGAGTGAAAGAAATGGCTCGAAGCTGTTCCTCCGGCGCGGTGGCGCTGGTACAGGACCAGAATCACCATCACCGAGCTGACTTGCCTAGCTGCACGGACAAAAAAAGCGCTTGACACCACGACACATATTACGTTTTCAAGGAAACGGTAAATTGAAATCCGAGTGTTTGCTCTTTGAAAACCGTAAAATATAAAATAAATGCACGCATGATTGTTTCAGACAAACTGCGCGCCCAATCATTTTGTAACAAAATAGTGGCGAGTTAATACGAGTCTCAATAAACTTTTTGACACAAAAATAAAATTTTCTTTGGTGGTCCGAGCAAACGAAACGTCATGTCCATTATTCCTTCGCAGATTGTTTCACTGAATAGGAGGTAAGAAGGGTTCGATTTCTTTGGTCTCGTCATTCGCTCGGGACTTCAAATTAAATTGTTGCTTTCGAGATATTTTTGTTCGCTTACTTTTACCCATCATTTTCGTTCTGTCCTTTTCCGCGTTTCTCTCAACTGTTTTGGGGACGCCGTCTCGCCATGACTTTGCTATCGGAAGGCCTTTCACGGCTTCGGCCCTTTCGCCACAGCGGAATTTTGAGCCACAATCTCTCTTACTGTTTACTGTGAATCAGGGTCGGCTTGCTAGAACCCGCATCTTAACAAAGGTTGGGTGAAAGAAAGCACTGCCAGAGTCAGTGTACCAGCTGAGCGGCATTTCATTCGCGTCGCCTCAGCCTTTGCAGTGTTAACGAAACTGCAAGCTTTATACAGCGTGCATGCATTGAACGTTTGAGACATCAATAATGTTATTAATACTCATTTTTATTGGCTCCGGCGCGGCACCGCAGAAAAGCAGCAGCCCGTACAATGCACGGAGGCTCGCGGTGCCTCGTCTAGATGATGGTGAGTATATGACGGTATAATATGACGATAACGTGTTCTTCTGATCGTCGCGAAAACCGCTGCCCGAGTTTCTGAAGTTCGGGGACGGTTGGGGCAAATTAGCCAGCAAGCCGAGGTGACCTTGCGGTTGTTCAATGAAGGTTTCGGGTGGTAACTCCCTGGCAGTGGCAGCGGACTGTAGGAGGTGGTCCGGTCGAAGTAGACGGCTGCCACCAGAAATCTCTATCACAATTGCTGGATCGCACATCCACGCTTGTTCGCTGCAGCCCGAGTGCGGCCACCGTACGGCCATCTTGCATGCCGCTTTTTTTTTCGTTTTGCTAGCGTTGCAGAGGCTGGCGGCAGCGTGCTAAAGACACGTTTTCTACTCGTTCGCCGTCATTCGCCGAAGTTATTCCTTAAGATCCTGTGTGAGCCGCGATACTTGCCGTTGAGAACACGTGGAAATTTTCACGAAAGCGCAGTGATGCAGGAAAAAGGCACAACTCCTCGAAAGCAAGTTTCGCCGGTCTCGCGGCTTGTTTAAAGCTTCCTTGGCACGCCGAAGTCCTGTGTCTCTGTATATTCGCACGCTGGGATACCGATCAAGAATCGACGTCGTGTGGACGTGTATTGCGAGTAAAATGTGCGTGAAGCCGAATGGAACTTTGGGAAGCGTTTTACTTTTACTCTGATTACTGCATTTGTAATTTGCGGCACTCGCGGTCCAGAAACGAGCTTGATGCAGCGTCCAGTAGCGACGGAAGAGGGGGGAAGGCACGTCTTTTTTTCGTCGTTAGACGATTTACAGAATACCGCGCACAACAGCTCCTCATCATTGATCAGTGCTGGCTCATTATCAGCCTACTTAATTGCACTTGACGTTTGAGCGCGGCTTGCCTAAGTGTGATTGGTCGACAGATTGCACACGACCGTATGGGCGGCGCTTCAAAGATTTTCATTCTCGCCGTCTTGTACTTTTGCCTTCGAAAACCCTCCTTGCTTTACAGCTTTGCTCTATTCGTGCTCACATGTGATTCATTAGAGTAGATTTGGAACATAGCCATGGTTAATAGTACGTACATAAGAGCACGTACGTACAGATCACCCCCCTCCTTTTATTGATAGCAACTCACCGGAACAGCTGGGCGATCCAGAACTCAGTGGCCGATATAAATATGATCTAAACACATCTACACGCGACACACCTTCAAAACGTTGGTGCGGCGTCGATTGTTGACCGGTACCCAAGCGTGCGAAGGCACAAAGATGCAGCACTCGGCGTGCCAAGAAAGACGCGAGACCGGCGACACTTGCTTTCGACGAGTTGTACCTTTAGATACGGCTTCACACACATTGCACTCGCAAAACACATCCACACGGCGTCGATTCTTGATCGGTATCCAAGCGTGCGAAGGCACAAAGACACAGCATTTCGGCGTGCCAAGGAAGCTTTGAACACGCCGCGAGACCGGCGAAACTTGCTTTCGACGAGTTGTGCTTTTTCCTGCGGCACTGCGCTTTCGTAAAACTTTCCACGTGTTCTCAACGGCAAGTATCACGGCTCGCACAGAATCTTAACGGACGTCTTCGGCGAATGACGACGAACGAGTAGAAAACGTGTCTTTAGCACGCTGCCGCCGGCCTCTGCAACGCCAGCAAAACGAAAAACACACTGCATGCAAGATGGCCGTCCGGTGGCCGCACATGCGGAGCGGGGATGCGCTATCAAGCAATTTTCATAGAGATCAGTGGCTGCCACCACTGATCTCTATAACAAGTGCTGGATCGCGTTTCCTCGCTTGTTCGCTGCAACGCGAGTGAAGCCACCGGACGGCCATATTGTTCGTAGACGATTTGCGGTTTTGCTAGCGTTGCAATGGCTGGCGGCAGCACGCTATAGACATGTTTTTTACTCGTTCGTCGTCATTCGCCGAAGACGTTTTTTAAGACCCTGTGTAACCGTCGAGACTTGCCATTGCGACCACGTGGAAAATTTTACGAAAGCGCAATGCCGCAGGAAAAAAGCGCAACTCATCGAAAACAAGTATCGCCGGTCTCGCGGGAAGATCAAAACTTCCTTGGCACGCCGAAGTGCTGCGTTTCTGTGCCTTCGCAAGCTTGGATACCGATCAAGAATCGACGCCGTGCGGATGTGTTTTGCGAGTGCAGTGTGCGTGAAGCCGCATGTAAAGGTACAACTCGTCGAAAGCAAGTGTCGCCGGTCTCGCAGCGGGAAGCGCGATCCAGCTATTGTCATTGAGATCAGTGGGTGCCACCCCGAGGCAGTAATTTCCAGTGCTTCAAACGTACAGTGTCCGCGTTTACCTGGTACAGGACCTCCTCTACACTTACGACCACGTCGCACGTGAGTGCCACAGCACCCGCCTAGAGACCGCACTGGTTCGCATTCCGGCCGAAAGGTGGCAGTGCATCTCAGCTGTTCTGCTAGCGGTTCTGGTTCTGCTTTGAACGAGGGCGTCCGTGACCCACGTTTATTGACAGCGCGAGCTTCGTTCCCGTGGCCTCTGAGCATTTTCTGGAGTAATATAACAGCATAGTACCGGCGTGCGGTCGTGAATCACTACTGCGTGATGCACGTTGAAGAACCCAGGCTAGCGGTTGTACCGCACTAGCTAAATTTCTCATATACAACTGGGAGACTCGTCGCCCGTTGAGGCAGGCCAAGTTCTAGGCTGTATAAACATACACGCAATCCCACTTTTTCTGGAATAGTGTGTAATTCCTTTGTGGTTCTAGTCGTGTCCGACTCTCAGGTAACACGAAATGACCACGCTGGTAGATTTGGCGTGGTTTTGGAGCGCTGTTTTGTCAGTATCCTCCTTATATGCACACGTCAGTGTGTACGAGCATTTAGCGCTTTCAAAACGCGAGCATAGAACTTTTACTTAGAACGGTTTTGGATCGCCCACTAACGGAAATCATTATGAGTAAGTCAGGCACGTTGCCAGGAGTTTGTTTCGGGGGGGGGGGGGGGGGGGGCGCCCATGACAAAATTCTGTATGAGGGGGTGGGGGAGAGGAGGATCCAGCAAAATGGAAGACTTCGGGGAGGGGGGGGTGGAGCACCTCCCCCCCCTTCGAAATCTCGGCTACGTTCCTGGAGTAAGTACAATCATAGTTAGACTAACATTTGACAAAGTGTGACATAATTTCGGCAGGTTATGTTAGAATTATCACCCTGGACAGCCAAAAAAAAACAAGGCACTCATTTCATTACAAACCGCCTGTTTCAGAACGTCGTGCTTTCTGCGTTGTGGTCTGCTCGCGTGAGCACTTTTGAGAGAGCTCTCGGAGAACGCTCAAAACGAGATCAAGAGCGTCGTCACACAAAATAGCGCGCCCTTCACTCGCAAAGACGCGAGGCATTCAACGAAAGCTCCGGCTGCCGTCGCGCCTGTGGCACAGACACCGGACACCCCACGAGCAAACCATCAACCGAGTCGAAAACGACACCATAAAAAAAACAGCAGAAATCTGTCGCGCCGGCGCGAGCCCGTCGCACATCGCTCACGTGCCGAGGTCCGCCGTGGCGTCGCGCAGATGAACGGAACGAGTGCGCCTGGACTCGAGTGTCCCCAAGTGCGCGATGGGGGTCACGTGGTTTCTGGGCCGCGTTTACAAGCTGCGAGAAGGAGACGAAAGCCTCGTCGATCGTCTCTAAGCATCTCCAAGCTTTCCTCAGGCCCCCCCCCTCCCCTCCCCCCCCCGTCCCCCACCGTCCCGCTGCTCTCAGCACCACGCGGCAACGCGCCGATACGCATGAGAGACCAATGTGCATAGAAAATGTACGCCATTAAATTTCAAACGATGTCCATGGTCCGAGTTGCACTCTCTCCGAAATCAGGGCTCTCTAAACAGAGCCGGAGAAGACAGGCCGTGGCCGGGAGGAAAGAACACAGGGCCATTTCTTTGTGCTCTTGAAATCTCCCAGGGGCCCTTGACGCGCCTCCGTGGTCGCCGTCTCCGGGACGCCCGACGACGGCCCCGACCCCGTGTCGTCAACTCCGAGTCGCCTGGCGACGTCGTGGCGACGTCGCGGCCAGGTCTTGGCACAAAGGGGTTCGCTGTGCGAGGGCCGGCAGCTAGATCTCGGCGACGCCTCGTCCGACAAGGCTCCTTTTTGCAACTTTCACCACCTGTTCGCAACTCTCGACACATATGTAGACAAAAAAAAGAATTATTAGGTGGGCTTGTTGGAAAACTTTGCCTGTCCTTCGCGCTATTTATTGTTCAGAAGGCAGAAAAGAGTTCGTGCCGTGCTATGTGCCAGGTCTATACACCATGGTTTTCCTTGATGTTTACCCGCTACGTTCAAGCCGGGAACCGACCCACTCGTCACTAAAAAACTTGTCACAGGACAACTGGTCACAGCTGCCTTCTGAATCCAGGCCATAGCGTCGTAAGAATACTCGGCACAAGGGGCAGTTCGTCACCGGAACACTGATCGCAAAGTCCTCTGTGTCTTGGTGGGAACAGGATCAGTGTTGCTTTACAAAAGAGAACCGCAGCGTCCTACGTTATTCCTATAATTGGTTTACTAACCAAAGTAATTTGGAGCCGACTTAGAAATACTCTTAGGTCGCACGCGTTTGGTAAGACTACGTTCAAGAAAGTTAGAAACAAACGAACACTCAAAGTGGGCCCTTTTACCTATAGATGTTTTGTACACGGATAATACGAAATGTATTTCTGGCATTTGTTAATTATGTTGAGATAAGTACTGCAAGGTAATCAATGAAAATTCACGAGTCCGTTAATAATATGGCCGTCAGTGGCACCCCTACTACTCTTAGGTCGAACAGACCACTCTACTGAGCTGCGTCCAAACATTCAAAAAAGCGAAAAAGTATTCTGTTTAGGCGCAGGGGTCTCAAGCACGCGGCCCGCGACTCGCTGGGACGCGGCCCCCCATCATTAAGCCGGTGCGAACCCTCGTTCCCATGTTACAAGTGCTAGATGCATCATAAATAATGGTTCCACATCGTCAGTTTACGCATACAACGTAGCTCTGCCCTTATAACGTGGACACATATATTTCTTTATTGCGTTTCTTTTGGACTCAGTATTGTTTTGCCTTAAAAAGGGGCGGTGCAACGATATTCGTTTTGAACGTTTTTCACTTTGTATGAGCTTACTGGCACTAGTGGGACCCAAGTACACTCGCACGCAACGCCACTGACCAAGAAACCTCTTTGTTGCGGTGTAATTTCAAGGAGAAAAGCGAGCGTTTTCTTTCAATCTCTCCTTCGCAAATTTTGATGACGTACCCTGGTGGTAGCAGCATCCTCCAGGGACGATATTTGAATGCGGCTCATAGATTGGACCCGAGCATTGCGTGGGCACTCAATTTGGGCTCGTGATAATCAGTAGCTCGAGAAGCATTCGGGTAGTGGCCCGTGTCCAATCGCTGCAACGACGGCAATAGCCGAGCCATAACAATGTCTGGAACTCAGCGCGTGTCCTGTGCTTTGCCAACCCCAGCGCGTGGCTATGATCAACATTGGCGGCATATAATCGGCTCCAGATCACGTGGCCGCTTGTTCTGGCTGCGAGTTGAGGGAGGTGAACGCTGTTCGTTTTTCTTTAATTTTTTACTGGGACGTCTATTGCGTGGGGTGAAAAACGAACGCGTGTTTCATAGGTCATTAACGTAAGGGATCCGTTCTAAGCGGTATTTGCGCAAAGTACAAAAATTGTTGCATCGCCACTTTAATTTTTGCTTTTGAGCTCTTCCTCGTGCAAATCACCTGTTCGATAATCCCTCTACTACGCTACAAGCTCGAGCTCTCAAGACGCACCTTGGCTGCGCGCTCTCTTGCTCACTAGGAGAAACTTCAAAAGAGCTATGAGCATCAGTTTCTAGGAGTCAAAAAACCAAATTTAAACACAATTAGCTAATAATTCTGCTATAAAACTTGCCAGGCAACGAGAAACCGTCGTTTGAAGTGTTTTTTACAAGAAAGGTTGAACTTGATCAATTCCAAAGAAAATTGAGCGGCACGGCAGCGAGAGTTGACTTGCTCTTTTGTTCCATTGAAAAATACAAGCAAGTTAGCGGTGCGGTGTAATTTAAAGTTTTCTCATCACATCAGCTATGGGCCTAAAGTTATCACATTAGGAAATCAAAGCTAAGGATGAAAGTTTACGAAACGCTGAAAGCATAATGTCCCTTCTCTAGAAAATATGAAGTCAGCCACTGAGAGACTCGCCTACTTTGCAAAGTGAAAACCAATTCTGTATATTTTTGCCCTAAAACACCCCCCCCCCCCCCCCCCTCCGCTCTCTGCGTTGGCCCTCGACCTTTCGGGGGTGAGCTATCTGGCCCCCGCACCGGAATGAGTTCGAGATCCCTGGCCTTGAAGAGAGTAAAAGTGTGCACTTCGTTTTCTTTTCGTTTTTCCAGTTGTTTCCTTTTCTATTTTTCGCTTTGTCTTTTTTCAACTAAAAAAATCTAAAGTGATCTTTCGTATCGAAGTCTGCGTAATGGCGGGTGTATTTGGTATTCAAATATTGCTTCCACAATCACCACACTTTGAAATATTGCAAAAACCGTAGTTATCTATCTGAGACATTTGTATAGTCTGCACAAATTCAATAAGGACAAATTTCGTTATATGATTTACTAGCCTTCGAACATATGTCATACGTAACGTCCTAGTTTGTGGTTTCCGTTTCGCAGTGCATAAATTCATATATGATCAGGAGTACATGCATTTATTCTGATTTAGTTCAAGTCAGTGTAAGATTTCCGAGAACGTTTGTAGATGGTTTTAGATGTTTACTATTTCAAATATTGACTATTCCTGTAATAAAACCGAAGCAAATTAATTTTTATATTAAAAAAGTACGTTGTGTAACAACTTAGGCTATATTAGGAGTGCTGGGCGTGACTATAACTCTCCGGCATGGCAAGAATTCCTCGTACGAGATGCCCTGTGCCGAGTTTACCAACCGTCCGAGTTCACCTTTGACCAGTTGGCCTGTGACGACTGGGCTTGTGACGAGTTCTCCTAGACCCGACCAACCCCTGTGGAAGTGTGTTTCCGCAAGCGAGCTTCCAGAGGCTTGGCTTTCTTGGGGAAGTGATGGAGGGACTATATTCCGTTCACCCTAAAGGGCCCGTGCAACGAAATTGGGAAGGAATGTTTCTCGCTTTACACAGGCTCACTGGCACTAGTAGAACCCAAGGATACTCGCACATAACACCAGCGACAAAAAAGGCTTATAGACGCTTTCAGCGAGTGAGTTACTCTAGCTGTCACCAGTCGGCGCCCCCTCCGCGCGCTTTCCAGGCCGCCATAGCCGACCTGGCCGACCTTCAGTTTCTCGCCGTTGCTCCGCGTCGTGTGCTGCACCGGCCACCACCGGAGCTTTGTTTTCGTGTTCTTTTACGTTCCCCGTTGAAATCGTGTGTTCAGGTTAGGTCTTTTCGATATTCCCGGCTCTCATTCAATCATTTCATATCTATATTTCAACATAGCTCTCGTATTTTCTTATTTATGGAATGGAATCGGGCAGCGATTGGATGGACGACACAATATTATGGCCTAGGCTTCAAAGACCATGAAAGGTCGCCACATTCTTACGTTTTTCTCGCTACTAAAGGGCAGTCAACACGATTGCGACGTATGCAAATTTCAACTGACACAGCAAAGCTATCGCAGTCGTGCTTCTCGCTGCATGTGCGCGCTTGTTTCCGTAAAGCCGAACCGCATGTAAGCGATTTAGCGTGCGACGAGACGAGCGACGGCGACAACAACGAGCGACGGAGATTTCTCGCTGTCGCCCGTCGCGTCGCTCGGTTTTTTTGGATTTGTAGAAAACGTCGTTCACCGTCTTGGTCCCTTGCTCCCGTCGCTTCCATGCGGTTTGCCTCGTCGCGCGACTGACCGAGCGACAGCGAAGCGGGTCGCCGTCGTTTGTCTCGTCCCTCGCCAAATCGCTTACGTGCGGTTTATACTTAATTACTTTCGATGCGAACAGCATTGAACCATTGGCGCTTCGATATTAAGTATAAACCGTATGCAAGCGATTTGGCGAGCAACGAGGCAAGCGACGGCGACCCGCTTCGTTGTCGCTCGGTTACTCGCGCGACGAGGCAAACCGCATGAAAGCGACGTTAATAAGCGACCTAGCGGCGAGCGACGTTTTCTAGAAATTCAAAAACCAAGCGACGCGACGGGCGACAGTGAGAAATCTGCGTCGCTCGTCGCTGACTCTCGTCGCTGACTCTCGTCGTTGTCGCTCGTCGTTGTCGCTCGTCTCGCCGCACGCTAAATCGCTTACATGCGGTTCGGCTTTACGGAAACAAGCGCGCACATGCAGCGAGAAGCACAACTGCGAAAGCCTTACTGCGTCAGTTGAAATTTGCATATGTCGCGATAGTTTTGACTGCCCTTTATTACCATCAAAAGCGTAAGAATGTGATGAACTTACATGGTCTCGTCACAATTTTTTTCTTTTTTTTTTGTAGAGACGGCGTTGGAGATGTGCTATATAAGGCGTGTACGAAATAAACTTTGCAGCTGAGTTTGAGACGTTGCCTCCTCTTTTTCTACCTTCTGTTGTGTTCTCTTTTCTGCCCCAGTCTCAGGTTTACAATCATGTTCATACTCCTGCGTTGGATCCCGGGACACACGGGGATTAAGGGAAATGAGATTGACAACAAAGTCGCGAAAGAGTGTAGTCGTTCCCTCCTTTCCGACAGACCTGGCCAATCTCAACGAGATCACCTGCGTTAAAAAGTTTGAGTAAAGAGTACGATCCTATAGCTACCATAAATAAGGCAAAGAAACAACTACAGCAGCTACTACAAAACAGGCATCCCGAAGAACAGGACCCTATCCCTTCTGGACTCAAAAGATAACAAACAGTTCTCCTGAGAAGGGTAAGGACAGGATGTGTTATAACCCCCCACCTCATCAAGAAATGGGAGACACAAGCAAAGTTGAGACAAGACCCGAAATTCACACCAAATATCGATCACCTGCTGTGGGACTGCAAACACTTCAGAAGAGAAAGAGAGGATGCACATGCAACAATAGATCCCGAAGATAAGCCCGAAAACCTTAAGGAATGGATAAAACCAGCAGGGGATTCCGGAAGAAGACTTCAACTGCTCAGATCTGTCATTTCCTACCTGTAGAAAACGGGCCTCAGTACAACTTTTTGAATTTTTTCTTAGGCCATGCCGTAGAGCAATAGGTGAGCGGCGTTTGGCCACTTCCGGTTCCTTAGGAATTTTTGTTAAGCTTTTGACAAACGATGACGATCGATCAGCTGCAAGGCTGTCTAAGTATGGTTCTGAAAACTACAGTCTGGAGGTTTCATAATTATGCTTGCACAGGCTTGCAGCTCATTGTCGTCGCTTGCCACTAGTGAAACAAAATTTCCTAAGGAACCGGAAGTTGTCAAACGCCGCTCACCTATTGCCTGAGTTTTAATTATAAAAGAAAATAAACGTATTTCATCCATCCATCCATGGGCGTATGCACAAAAATGAGAATTTCAACTGGACAACAATAAACATCGCGATGTTCCCCGGGAATATTTTAAGTGGCGGTCATGAAATAATAATAAGCAGTAAGTAAACGTTTGGACGCGTGCACTTTTTATGCCAAGGCTCTATTGATGCAAATGTAATATCAGTCGTTTTGCCGCCGTCCATATTCAGATGCATCAAAGGTGTGCGTAAAAAAGCCCGCAACTTAAGCGCGAGACACATCATCATCATCATCATCATCATCATCATAATTTATTATTCCTTGAAGGCCCAGAGGGCATTATACAAGGAAGTGAACACTTAAAAAAAAAAAATAACACAACAATTTATTTACAAAAAACATGGACGGCAGACTCGTCCGATCCGACGTCCGACCCAACAGTCCGAACGCCGCTCCGAAATGCCGCACGCGACAGTTTGAGACACACGCTTCCGACCTTGCATGCGACACGACGATCCGTTCGGCTCCGCCCAGGAGATCCAAGCGCTCCCGCGGAGGTTCACGTTCATATACAGTGTAGATTTCTGGTCCCAGATTGACGGTTCAGCTTTCTTGCTAGCGCGTGCATTCTTTGCTGAGGCCATCTTTCTCGAATGGGTCAGCGGGATTCACGCGTCCGGCTTCCCGTCGCCCTGGTCAGTCCCACCAGACCCATTACGTCATCATGACGTTCGCGCTAGCTGTGCTGTCGTTGGCTGGACGCTTCCGATACTCCGTCCGCCGTGCGAAACTGTCTGGCACGTTCGACGCACATCGGATCGCCGACCCGACGTCTGAAGCGACCGAACTTTTCGGATCAGGCAGTCGTATTGCCTGGATCGGACGTCGGATCGAATAGATTTTTCGCGCATGTGTCTCGCGCTTTAGGCTCGAAAGCCCTTCGTAGTCCTCCGAGTGGCTCAGTCCAACTGTCTCAATGGCTGTATGCTACAAGGGAAACATCTTGATCACAAAATTAAACTAAAACCACATTGAACAAAAAATCAACCGCGTGCACGTTAAAACCGAAGCCAAGCAAATTGAAGCAACGCAATGGATAGATGCATGAATGGATGCAGCAGAACCCTTTGAATCAAGCGGCAACTTGCGCCACCTAGTCACTTTTTTGTTTTCTTAACATTTATTTAACATAGAGTTATGTACGATCCGTATGATGGAGGCGCCCCTATGCAACCGGGTGCCCTCCCTTTACACCGTACGTTTCGCCTTGAAGGGAATAAGAATATATTAACCATTCCCTCGACATATGCCAGGAGTCAGATAATCTCTTCTTAATTATTTCCACCTTCCACATGTTTACGTTTCTTTCACTATCCCGAAATCCCAGTGTGTTTGTTAAATTAGTCGCTTCCTCAGCTACTACAGGGTGAAGCCTCTTAGAGTAAAGTATGAAGTGCTCAGCCATCTCCGCCGCCTCACACAAGCTCCATACACCGTATCTACTTCCTGATATCTCGCTCTAAAGGTCTTAGCCCGCAACACTCCCGTTCACGCCTCGAACATCAAGGGGCTCCCTCTAAAGTTGTCGAAGATGGGCTCCTTAGTGATGTCCTTCTTAAATGACCTTTAAAGGGATTGTCCGGTGAAAACCGGAAGTTCTTAAGATTTCGTGATGGTTACCTGGTGGGAGCCTAATGATTAACATAGGCCATTTTTATTCCATTAAACGACACCCCAATTTAGTGTAATCAACGACGGATAATTGAACGAAACTCCATGCCGAATTTCGCAAGTAACAACGGCTGCACTCCCATGCCTGACGTGACGTCACACCAGTCTTGCAATTGTCATATCCTATGCCTCATTCCTCCGTGGGAACACAGTGCTCCCGACGCACCGCAGCATTCCATATTACTCGCCACTGTAAATGTCGCGGAGAAGTGTGGAGCGTGACAACCGCACAACGAAAATCATGCTAAAAAAAAAAAAATCTAACGCAGCAGCGAGGGTGAACCACGTCGTACCGCTCACGCGGAGGACAAAATTCGAAGTGCACTTCAGTTCGGCGCGTTCTTTGCCTGATGTTACCTCAGAAACTCCGCTTCCTTGAAGGTGGAAGAGGAAAACGCCGTTTATGCACGCTTGGGTTAAAATACAATTACTCCTCCAGGGAAGCACACAAAATTCAGATTTGTCGTGGAAGATGCTCCTACAGCCATTGACAATGAGGTCTAAATGTTTTCATGAATACGAAATTTGACCGGATAATCCCTTTAAGGCCTGTTCACACATGCAGCGGAGCGCTACAAGCATAGCGCTGACCTCGTGATAAGCGCGTGCTGACGGGAGTGTTCACCAGCTTTCCATCGCACCGTCAAAATCGTTGCTCGTAGCAGCCGATGAGCAGCTGACGACACGTGAGCAGCGCTACATCAGCGCTTCGCTGCGTGTGAGAACCGGCCTTTACATTTCCAAGGTCAATTTAGTCTGTAGGCATGCTTCCCATATTTTCCACTTTAGCTCTCTTCGTAACCTTTTTTCTTCCCATAAATATGAATATAGGCTTTTTGAGTTCGCTTTGTTTGTGTGTGCATCGACGCTTCTTACCTTTAAATAGCAAAGAACTCTTCGTGCCCATCGTTCTGCATCTACTTATTTTAGCCTATCCTAAATTTCTATCTTACTGCTAGCATTCCTGTCGTTGAGTGAGGACCATCCTATATCTCCATGTACACCTTGGTTCGGCGTTTTACCATGTTCTCCCAGCGCCAATCTACCTAATTTTGGTTACTTTATTTCTAGCCTGGTCTGGACGTCCAGTTTCATACACAAAACTGCATTTGCAAAAGTCAGGCTCGGGACCATAACGCCTTTCCATATCTCCATCACCACCTTATACCTCTTATAGTGTAACAGTGGTCTGTTTTTCATTACTGCCGCATTTCGGTTGCCATTACGAGTTACTCAGTAACAAGGCCCTGGCCTTTGCGCGAACTTGTTTGTTGCTTGCTGCGTATCGGTGTGGGCGGCCGAGCGTGGGATCCAAACGACACGTTCGGTGGCGGAGTTATCTTATTTTAGGGGAGAAGGCGGAGTTGCTTTATAGCAATGAACAAAAGAAGGCTTCGCTCGGTTATCTATTCCTTTTTTCTGCAGCTATGAACCTCCTTAGACCTTACATTCCGCCGGACCGGGGGATGGTGATTATTTGTTCCACAACCACGCGGTCCGTGAATAAGTTGCTGCATAATTGTTATTTTATTACTTTTTTTTTATTTTTAGAAATGGGTAACTTTTTTGTGAACACAACAAATCTTTATTCTGGTATATTGATCGTTATCTTTCACACAAACGTCCTTCGTCAATGGGGCATGAAACATCAACAAAGAAATTCGCTTCTTTTTATTATCACGGACGTTCTCTGACCTCCGTATGCTCCGTGGTCACCCAAACCTGACTCGAGGAGAATCGGGTCGGGAGCTTCGTAGTCTCGGTATTGGTAGGGGAGGGCGATAACTCGTCGTTTTAGAAAATTGATATCTTGCCCAAATAGAGGGATGGGTAATGACTCAGGATATGAAGGTACGTCCTGAAAATATATTTGTTCCCTGTTGATAGACTTGATTTGTGGAGCTAAAAACTGCGAATAATCAAAAAGGCAAACGTCGAAATGCTGGATAATCAAAATGTTGAAACGTTAAACGCCGAACAATGAAGACAATAAATGTACCAAGCGTCAAAAGGCAAATCTGAACTGGCAACAATATGTATTTATTAGACTTAGAAACATATTTCTGTAGGAAAAACTGGAAGGGGCAAAGAAAGCAGAGAGGATGGGTGGGCCGGTATGAGGAACAGAGTTTTGGAGGCTATTGCGAGGGGAATATTTCGATGGCTCACGTTACCGATCATATCGAAAAGCGAAACGTTCCGGGCTAAGAAAGTCACCCTTCACTCAAGATACGCTGATGCACGGGCACATTTTGGGGGGGAGCGGGGGGGGGGGAAGGAGGCGTCCGTCTCTCCCCCCCCCCCTCCTAAACTGCCCAAGGTCAATTTTTTTTTAATACAATCATTGATATACACCAGCCAAAACTTTTGTTTTTGGTGACATAGCAAATAGTGTGACATAGCGTCAAATCTCAGAAGACTCCCCCACTCCCCCCCCCCCCCCTCCCCACCACCACCACCACCACCTCCGCCAGCCGGATGCCTACCGCCCCTCCAAGGCCTGACCCATAAATCTGCTCCTGCTGTGATCGAGGGGGTGCTATCTTCTCTTCGCAGCGAAACATCGCGAACGCCTCAACAATCGCGAGTCGTTTCATTGCTCGGAACACCTAGCCGCAGTTCCCTAGCTTCGACGTATTTAGAAGGTAGCACTGTGTTTAAAGGAAAAGGCCACTTTGGTTTCTGTGTCTAGTTAGAGTTAGATCATAGCGATGCTCGTAGGATCCATCAGTGCCAAGTTCTACCTTTCTCTCCCATCTGGCTTTCGTAGCACCGCGGAGCTCGTCGAAATAACCACAAGGTGGGAGCTTACGCACTTTTGCGGCTGCATCTTTTCGTCGTTTAAAAATGCTCCATCATTAGGCTTAGAAGCATTGCCTGGAAGTTATATCAGTTTAATCCTGATATGAATATGGCACGACGTTTCGTGTGTCAAGACGTTCAGCAAGTTTTCTTTTCCTCGTACTTATTTCTTTTTGCGGATTACGGCTGTTACGGCGCTAAGTCTGCACTTTCGAATTTTAATGTAGGCTCAGATCGAGGGGAAAGCAGTTGAAATCAGGAAGGTATAATTGCCACGGTATCAAAATGAATGTATCATATAGATCAGAAATGCGACTTGAAACGTTTCATCTGAACAATACAGTGCACGAAGACTGGAATAGCGAATCAGCACGCAAAACGCCGCCGCACGAACCGCTATCATAACATCTCTTTTGACCGCAGTGATGCTTGCAAAGCGCCGAGTGCAGAAAATATACAAAAGTGATGTTCACATACACGAAGCAAGTTACCTAAAGACAACACAGTCCGTGGCTTCAGTCCAGCTCAGGTTATCAATAGAGTCGACCATGCCATCAGATGAAACAAATAAAAGTCATTGGCAAAAATGATCAGGCCAAAGTGAGCCTAATGCAGGTATATTATCAACCGACGTCCGCGGACCTTCAAAACAATTTCCAATTAAATTGCCAATGCACTATTGGACACACCTTAAAGCCGAAAAATATTAACGTCGCTGCCCGAAAACTTGAATCCGCGTGTAGTACTGACCATTCTAAAATTCCAACCGCACTCTCAATCGTTCGCTGGAAAGAACGTTTCACAAAAGGCGCTACCGCACTGTTGTGTCGCTACTGTACATAATCATCATCATGATGTGGATATGTGATTAAAAGATGAAGAACGCGTGAATAAAGGCAGTTTAAGTTGGAACGTTGCCGTGTTCGGACGCATTTCTTACTTACCGATACAACATAATTTTGGCGACGAGGATGTTGCGATCTCGAGCATAGCTGTTACTGGTCCGGTCGTACTACGATATGCACTACGATGAACAACGGCAGCCTTCCGCCGTTACCTTCGTTTCAAGAGAAACCAGGAAAGCCTCCCGTACCTTGGAAGCAATGGCGCCGGATGTTGAAGAATTACCTGATGGTCGTCGACGCCGACAAGTTCAGCTCTGAACAAAAAAAGGCTATGTTGATCCACGCGTTAGGCACGGAGGGGCAACGCATTTTCTACACATTGCCGCCAAGTACGCCCGCTTCCATTTCTACACCTACTACGAGCATAGCGGATAAAGATGGAGGCCAAGGCAAGTCACCATCTACACCGGATGCTTACATTTCTGCAACTGCTACGTTGGAGAAGAGATATGTCGAGACATACAACGTCTTAGCCGAGCGAAGAAAATTTTGACAGCGAGCCCAAATGCCCGACGAGAGTGTCGAGGAGTTCGTCACAACCTTGAGAAGTGTTACCACCACATGCGACTTCGGGACGACTCTGGATGAGGCTCTACGCGACAAACTGGTTGAAAAGGTTCTTCTACCTAAGGTACGAGAACGCCTTCTGCTCGAGGGCTCTGCGCTCAGCTTGGACAGAGCTGTTCAAGTGGCTCATCAGGTGCAGCAAAGCAGAAAGGAAAGCCAGCTCATGGATGCCAACTCGCCAACTTCTACTCCAGTTCAAGTTGTGCACGACACCAAGCCAAAGTTGACTGGAAAAACTAGCCAAGCTGGTTCAAGCGTTTCCAACCAAGGTCCACCAAACAAAGGGACAAGCTACAGATGCGGCTCAACACAGCACTGGGCCAATTCATCAAAATGCAAGACACGGAAAAGTGAATGCCGAAAATGACATAAACGTGGACATTTCGAGTCAGCCTTCCGACAAGAAAAAAGTGCACCAAGCAGCACACGCGAGGTGAAGATTGACCATGCCGGTGCTGAACGAAATGCAGCCCAACTACATCTACGAACACCAGTGAACCATGCTGCGGTGTATGTCACTGTAGATGTTGAAGGGACAGACGTTACTTTCCTGGTTGACACTGGTTCTTCAGTCTCCATCATGTCGTGGGATGCGTACAAGGCAACTTTTCCGATGAACAAGTCACTACGAGTTCCAGAACTCAAGTTGCTCAACTATTCCAGGAAATGAATTCCAGTTCACGGCTGCATTACTGCTACAGTCTCCTTTCGAGAAAGATGCGCACCGATACTTCTGTACAGCACTTCTCAAGGAACTACTCTTCTTGTGCTAGATGGACTCTCAGCATTATCGCTTGGAATTGAGGGCTCTACACTGCAGTGTTTACAGACAATACCGGAGTTGACAATCTGCGAAGCCAACATAAAAAGTGAGTTCCCACAAATATTTTCGCCCGGGTTAGGAGTTGGAAAGGGCTGTGCACACTTAGTCAAAAAAAAAACAAAAAAACAAGGCATACAACCGACATAAGCAAAGCTTCGCCGAATACCTTTTGCAGTTTGCGAAAAGGAGTCAAAAGAGATCCATCACCTTTTGGAGATGGACGTGATTGAACCTATAAAGCGTCCGAGTGGGTGTCCCCAGCTGTTGTAGCCACAAAGAAGGACGGTAGCATAAGGCTCTGTGCTGATCTGCGAGCGCCACACAAAGCGATCGTCGCAGATTGTTTTCCGCTGCCAACCACTGAAGAGCTTCTAAATGAAATGGCTAGAGCACAATGGTTCTCAAAGCTCGACCTTACGGCAGCGTACCATCAGCTTCTACTTCATGAGGACAGCCGTGACCTAACCACTTTAATAACCCATGACGAGTTGTACAGGTACAAAAGGATGTGTTTCGGTCTTGCTTCAGCCCCATCGGCATTTCAAAAACAAATGGCTAGCATCCTGGAAGGGTGCGTGAGGGTCGTCTGCTACCTTGACGACATCGCTATTTTCGGCCGAAATGCAGAAGAACATGCTAAGAATTTTCGCAATGTTCTGCAACGCATTGCAAATGCAGGGCTCAAACTCAACGACAAATGCGTGTTCGGTGTGAGAGAGCTCCGTTTTGTAGGTCATGTGGTGAATAAAAATGGCCTGCTGCCGTTCCAACAGAACGTAAAGGCAATCCAAGAAGCCCCACACCGACAGACCTGCAGACGCTTCGATCCTTTCTAGACATGACTGGTTACTATGCCACATTCATCAAGAGTTACGCCGAAGAAATGGAGCCACTGAGTAACTTGTTAAGGGATCAAAAACCCTTCACATGGCCACAAGATGCTCAAGCAAGCTTTGACAAAATTAAAGCACTAGTGTCAAACTGCTCTGCACTCTCCGCTTTCAACCCAACATTAACGTTAACTGTGACGACTGACGCCTCAGGATATGGATTGGGTGCTGTTTTGCAGCACTGCGAACCATCGCATTCGCGCCAGGACACTGTCTACGCAAGAGCGTAAATACTCAACTGGAGAAAGAGAGGCTCTTGCATGTGTGTGGGCCATTGAACACTGGCACATATACTTATGGGATTGCCAGTTTACTTTACAAACTGATCACCAAACTCTGGTAACGTTTCTCAGCACCCAAGGCACGGTTCATCAACCACTGAGAATTGCCAGATGGGCGGCACGTTTGTATAACTACAATTTTAACGTCACCTACAAAAACGGGAAAGACAACGGATTGCGATGCCCTTTCTCGATTGCCACTCCCGGATTTACATCCGAAACACGAAAAGGAAGATGTTGTGTGTCATGCGACCAACTGCATCTCTAAACTTAAACTTCAAAAGGAGACGACCAAGAAACTCTGCACCCAGGAAATATTGACTGCAGTTCGGAGTTTCTGGCCATTAAAAAACTCTCTGGACGACCAACTACGGCCATACTTCAAGATCCATTCATAGTTGTTCGAGATGAAAGGCTTACTACTACGAGGGGATAGGGTTGTTCCTTCTCCCGCACTAAGAGCAAAGGTAATCGACCTGGCTCATGATGCTCATCCAGGAATGGCGCGCATAAAGCAATTAACGCCTACGCCTACTCTACTGGTGGCCAGGAGTGGACGCAGCAGTGAAACGTACCATCCGACAATGTGCGGTGTGCCAGACTGCTGACAAGTCGGCAACGACGTCTGCGACACCAATTTGGCCAGTTCCCTTACCTTTAAGGTCATGGGAGAACTTGGGGATAGATGTGGTCGGACCATTCGAGCGTGCTCCACAAAGCTGCAGGTTCATGGTAACAGTCGTGGACTACTACAGCCACTGGCCAGAGGTGGCATTTGCAAGCGACGTGACGACCACCACCCTGATAATATTCCTGCGTTCAATATTCAGCAGAGAAGCGTATCCATTAGAGGTGGTTACTTACCACGGCAGTCAGCTTACTTCAATACCTTTCAAGGACTTGCTTCGAGAGAGAGCAATCTGTCAACACGACGGATTGCTCTCTCTCGATACAACACGATCCCGATACAACACGTAAGTCATTTCTGGTAAAATAGAAAATATAGAAAAAAAAAACGCCTACAACAAGGATCCGAAATTTTTCTTTTACTGTACAAAAATACCATGCTACACTTAGTATCATACAATTCCAAAGCAGCGAAGCCTACGTCAAAAGCCAGCAATGTTTACAGCCGCCCCTCAGATCGGGTGTGACCAACACTCGCGACTCTATCTTGAGAGCCAACATTTTACAGCTTGATAATTTTGTATCTAATAAGTGGCACCAAGCAAATAGAAAAGATGGTTGTACTCTAACGCAGGCAGAGATCCAGGCATCCTACCTCGTAGAAGCTACGAGCGCCACCCGCTACAGAACTATATAGCGCAGCGATCGGACAAACCGCTCATTCACACTGGAAGCGGATCCGCGTTCGCAAAGCGGTTGCGAACGCGGTTGTATAAAGATCCAGTACAAGTGCACGTGCACTTGATGTCATCGAGTGCGCGTGCAATTGTACTGGATCTTTATACAACCGCGTTAGCAACCGCTTAACGAACGCGGATCCGCTTCCAGTGTGAATGAGCGGAAACACCGACGGCGACCACGTTTGGGGAGTCTATTTTCTTCATAATAAAATGCAGCGGACACCGCCAGCCTTGTCACTCCTCGCGATGCGGTCGCCATCTAGAAATAGCGAGTTGAACATCTATTTTGTTTCCTCTTTTAAAGACAAGATGGCGCGGATGACGGATGTTCGACGCGCCATCCGGATTCTGAAAAGGGAGAAAATGTGGACCTTCCACGTCCTTTTAAGTAAAACCGGGACATTTTCACCCTACTTATTGTTGTTGCAACAATCCATCCTTTCGCAAAAAAAAAATGTTAATAAACAGAACCGACTAATGATCGTCAAATTTTTATTCCGGGATGGATGATATTTATTAAAATATTTCAAAGGTCCCTTCAAGAAGTAGCTTAAATAAGGTTTTTTTTTTTTGAAGGTTCCAGTGGCAATATTTAGGCTGTGGGCCTGGGGGTAGTAAAAAAAAAGCGCAGGGATCGGGATGGGGTGATTAAAAGCAGGCCGGCGGTTAATTGGGCCGGCCTGCGGTGCAAATTGAAAGAAACACACAGGCACACCCCAACAACCCATATTCCGTAGTGCCGTACAAAGAAGCCACATCACCCATTATATGTCATTTTCTTAATGTACGATGTATGGGTGTATATGAAGTCTGGCCATGGTTGTCTACCATACTTGCAAAACAATTGTATGGTTTTCTTCCCCCGTTTCAATAATTATTTAGTTAGTACTATCCTCACTAAGTCGTCGTCGCGCGCAGCCCCAAAGTATTTTGTGTGCTTCGTGCGTATAATAAGTGTAAAAGGCAAGGTTGATTGTCTTGAACCACATGACATTCTGAAGTTCGTTGATGAAACTATAGTTATAAGATTTTCCTTCGTATGGGTGTTTCGAATGGTAATAATGAAGATTGTTCGTATGAATGCATATATTTTTGTTTTCGGTGGGACGCTTAAATATTCCGGTAGAAAACAATATAAAACAAAGAGCCTAAAATAAAAATAATTTATGTGCTGAAGCTGCGTTAGTCGTCAAAAGGCGTGCCCATCGTAGTATATATTTTATTACCTGAATCTTTGAAAATAACCTCGCGGAAAACATGTTTATGCTAACGCGTATTCTACGAATTCATCACACCGCGCGCAACCCTTTTTGAGCTCGACAATAGCGCTCGAAGTTTTCTTAACAAAGCGGAAGCCGAGAGTGCTCCTAGGTATCAGCAGTTCCTTTTGTGAGAAGGCAGCCATGAAGTCGTTTTATGCTTTGTTCTGGTATGAAGACAATGAGCCATCACCTATGTTTCTTAATCTGCGTGTCGGTGTAGCTTGCTGGCTGTCGTAGTATGCATGTTATACTAACTGACGGTTTGTGACTGTAGTTTATATTCAAAGGAGCCTTAGTTGGAACAAATATGTTACCGTGAATAATCCGACAAGTAAACTAAACCAAGGGAGTAAACGCTGATAGAAGCAAATAAGCAGAGGGTAATCTTTCCCAAAATATATGATGAGAAAGAATAACTATGAATAAAATAGAATGTAAATTGCATTGAGAGTGCATTCGCCATATTTTTTTTTAATACAATTCTTAGCACCACGTGCGTAACAGAAACGTTTGTCGCCTAATAATTTCCAATGAGCAGATAAGAGTGATGACCTACTCTTTATGCGCCTTGACGCGACGGGAACATCGGCTTTATCTATAGTGCGGCAGTAGTGTCACCAGCATGAACATGAGTCCAAATGTACGGCACACTTAGTTCATTCGATAGTACTTCAGGCAGCTAGAGTGCGTGCTGTCTCACACATCACAAGAATGGTCAGCAAGAAAGACAGTCGCCTTTTTCTTTCTCGCTGACAAGGTGTTTTCGCTATAACCAACGCCAGAGGCGCTGGTAATGCCACTTTTTGGTTGGACGAATATTGGTTCTATAGGTGCACGTCGGCTCAGAGAAAGTGAGTTTTCTTTTTTATCTCTCAACTCACGGAAAGCCACGTTGTCATACCTTCGCACTCCCTCATCAACGCTGTCGTCACATTGACACGGAGCGTAAAGGCCCGTTCGCACTCTTGCGACCGAGTTCGACCGAGAGAGACCAGACCGGATTTTTAAGCCTCTTGCGATCTCTGCTCCGCTGTACCAGCTCCGCTGCAGCGGAGCTGGTCCTAAGAGATCGCAAGAGGCTTAAAAACCGGTCTGGTCTCTCTCGGTCGAACTCGGTCGCAAGAGTGTGAACGGGCCTTTAACCTTTCTGGATAAAATCGAACAAGAGCGTCGTCTGCTCCTCGCGCGACATGTGGAGTTCGCTCCTCCTTTCCTTATGTATTTCTTCGTATTTGTTCCCAACGACTATAAAAGTGCCGAATCAATGAAAATTCGTCGCAAAAAGAAAAAAAAAAAAAAGAAGATGCTGCAAACTTTGCAATATAAGCGATGTTTAAAAGGTTGAAAATCAAACTCGACACTTACCACGCGCTCGTGTAAGCCGTAGCTCTAACTTAAATATGAGTGGATACACAGTTTGCGGTGAATCGGGGCGCAGGTGGAATGTTTCTTTTTTCAGATTACGACTGTTATTGTTTGCCCCATTCCCGCTGATCGGCTGCTTCAATCCTCCGCACACTTCCCGATTTTTTGACGGAAGCCACTGCACGAAATTTACGACCAGTATTTGCCGCGAGAAAGGCAATAGATCCCTTCCAGAAAACCCGGCAACAGTGTGTCTCAGCATGGTAACCATGGCAACAGCGAGGCGGTCAGCAGCTGCGTGACATGGTGAAGGAAAGCAGGGCGCAACGTCGCTGTGCGCCAACCGAGCTTTAGGCGCTTCATGTGTTGTTTTAAGGACAGTGTACGCGCTCCAGAGTATCATTGAAGCTGTCAACACAGTGCTGTGTCCCGGTCTGCACTTAATATGGATACACTGACAACTTCGAACGGTAGGGAGTACTTATATACTTATCGGACCGTCCGCTGCCGCGACCGTTTGGCTAACCTCACGAATTCGCTTGCATTTGCTTAATGAGGATAATAGATTGGTTCTGCATTACACTGCTTTGCGTTTTCTTTACTATTGCTGTTAGCCAAGTATGCGTTTGACGCGGATAAACGAGCGTCGGTTTTACCCGACAGATCCGTTGCCTTTCGGCCAGCCTCACAATTTCGCATGCAGTTGCTTCATACACTACGTTGTTATTTCATCGCACATTTATTTGGTGTTGCTCGGTAGACAGATAGCATTGTCGAGGCTAAACAAGCAGTCGAATTCCCGTATCAGTCCTGCGAACATTTTCTACACTTTAACAATAAACGCGTGAAAAAAAAAAGCTTTACCTTGCAGGCGCGTTTTTTTTTTTTTAATCCTCCTTTATGTTACTGAGGCATCCACTAACACCATTTTACTTTATGCTTCCATGCAGAATTGGGACAGCACCGCATTAAGTTCACCTTGATGGCATCTTTTTATGCAAGTTTAGTGGGGACTTGCAGACGCATCATGATTTAATTATATTTGTCGTGATTTGTCATCATCTCACCATCTCTGTTTTTAGGTTTCATACCTAGCAAGCTAGCTAGCAAGGTTATTGTTCCAGCCGGTGGCGGGAAACAGCCGCGTTACTCCATTTTCCAAGCCACTTTTTCACGCAAAGCGGGTTCAGGCTCCAGCCAGCCGGCGTCGAAGCCATGGCTCCTCCTGCTAGTCCTCAGCCGTCTGCCTAGGGACGGCGAAATGTTTCAGGATGAGTGCTCTGGATGCTCGTCAAGACTTCGGGAATAAAAAAAAAAGCGCAACAAGAAACCAAGTAAAAGAAAAAGCAACAAGAGGGGAAAAAAAAAGAAAACAGCGAGCAAAAAAAAAAAAAACGGACGACCGATGCCTTTTTTTTTCCTACTTCTCGGTTGTTCGCGATTGCACTGCTTCGTCTTTAGCAAGAGCGAACGCTGCACGCCCATGGCTTGCGGCTCTTGTGATAGTTCGGAAGCCATCGGCAGCAGTAGGGATACACTCAGCAGTGCCGAAGCCTGCCCTTTCTTACACTTCCTCGCCCTCTTACATCGCCGGGAAGCGGTCGGCGGCCGCTCGGCCTTCCCGGCTGAACTTTTCCGTTCAGATGCCAAGAAGCCCCGGGGTTGGGCCGACTGCGTGCGCTACTTAGGTTAGCTGTCCAGTGGATTGCGCCAACTGGCCACGTTTTTTTTTTTTTCTTCTATCGATTAAATCCTTATTGAGACAAATTTGCCGGCGGGTGTTTTTCGGAGTTTTTCGGATTTATCCGAAAACACGAAACTCTAGTTCCTCCATTTTTTAGACTTAAAAGTTGATATTTCGTCTTTTCCAAGCGAAAAAAGTTTTTTTTTGTTTGTTTTTGTTTTTAAATGCATACGGGCAGTTATTACTAAATAAGGTGATGTTCTACAGAATATTTGTATCGGTGTCATTTTTGTGTGTTTACTGGCAATTTTACAGTTACTTTTTGCAGAAGTGGTGCGTCAACGCGGTTGGGTAGTAGTGAACGCAGCAACGATACGCAGGTTTCAGTTTTTGAGGCTTCATCAACGCAAGCCTGCAAGTGCGTACATTGTTAAAATAAGGTAGGTAACAATGTGTTCTTACTTTATCTGCGACTCGCCGTTTCGTGCAAGAAAATGAGTGCAACAGCTGCTGAGCCTTCACCGTAAGAGATAGCAATACTCTTGTAAGTGTATGCATGATTTTCGATTTGATTCAGTTGACGCCAGATTTGCATGAAAGTGTGCAACCCATATTCGCGACGCTTTGTTTTTTATTTACGTTTAAAATCCCGATTTTTGACGTTGGGACAGACACATTCGTTTAGAAAAATTAGGAGAGTTAAGAATGCCGGATCTGCAACGTCCAGCATGATAGTTCTGTGTTTGGTTTCATGGGGATAAATAAAAACCGCAAAATGATCCTTAAAAAAAGCAATATTATTTTGTTCTGGCACAAACCACTTGTAAGCCGAAAACATGATTGCTAGACCCTAGTAAAAAATCTTACATGAATATTAAATTTCTAGATCCAATAATCGCATATGATCAAATAACATTATATAAGAACATAAAAGAACCCTATCAGAGCATTTAAGAACAAAATAAGAATATATAAATAGTCCATGACGTCACGTGTCATTCCGGAATGTCCATATCGGTCGTTCGCTCTCTCCACCTCTACGTGAAGGCTAAGCCGATCCACGTATCCTCCACGAGCTCGAAATGCTGAGAGAGAAAACAAGTGGAAAGGTAGTGACTACCAACTAATTTCACACGCGTGTCCACTTTACATTATTAAAAAACCAAAAAAACAACATTTGTTTCTTCTTTTCAGGGGCCCTTTAACGCTAAAATTTCAAACGGTAAATATACGTACTTTCCGTCCTATTTTAATACTGCTCAGTTCTTTTGCGAGAGCCCAATGGCTCTCGGGTTGGAGACAACAGGACATCGCAGACGGCATTGACCACTGTACGATACGAGCAACGGAAAAGACCAGAGTATCAACATGACTATCCGGAGGTCGATGGGTGGCAGAGTAATCCCTGTTTCCGGGTAAAACAGCGCGAACAAGGACACAGGACAGTGAAGATGGACACAGACAGCGCTCCGTCTGTGTGCATCTTCTCTGTCCTGTGCCCCTGTTCGCGCTGTTTTACCCGTAAACATGCTTCACCAACTAGCCCGAATTTCAAGAGTAATTACTTAAGCGGTCTTAAAACTCTTAAATGTAAAGCGGAATGTAAACATGGGACACCCCGCCCCCTCCGATCACGGTCCCACAAGCGGCATCGATGCCCGAAAGTTAACGTAATCTCATGTTGTTGTTGCACGACTGATACGCGAACACTCGGACACATCAGGCATAACTCCAGTCTTCCGTTCGCAACGCCCAACACTGCCATCGTGACGTTGCTGCTAATTGCTGACACGCAAAAATACAGAACCACGTTGATTGCCGGTTGGCACTGGGTATCGAAAAACACAACCGAACTCGGCTCTGAAGGTACCCAGGCACCCGGCAGCAAAACCTGCCCGTCTTGGACGCAGTTTCCGCTGTTTCCATAACGTCGTCAACGTTGACACGCCGTTCCTCAATCTGGAGGCGGCTATCTGAGCCCAGTGTACGTCAGAGTGTCGAACCGAAATTTTTATCAGTTCGG
>JABSTQ010008140.1:0-16236 GCA_013358835.2 Ixodes persulcatus | reverse complement strand
GGCCCCTCTTGGCAACGTTAAGTCTGCCGCGCGGTCTGACTACGGTCTTGATGTCCTCCTTCGGCATGCTGACTGGCATCCTTTCCCCTTCCACTACAAAAATATGTATGGACGTCCTATGTCCATGCTTTTGCCGTTCTATTACCCCTTTGTCCATCCTATGGATTCCTGTAGACAGTTCTTAGACCGTTTATGTACCGCTGGTTTGCCATAGAACGGCCACAACAACGCTATAGGGATCTCCGTGAAACAAAAAGTTTTTCATTCCTTCCTAATTTCCATGCTATGGTCCTGGCGAGTCTATGGACATCCTATTGCCTCTCTATGGTGTGAGCTATATATTGGTACATTAATAAAGTGATGCCGGGTAGACGTTTTCTTTAGGTGTAGCGAGGTGTCCGAGTTAAAGAGTTGTTAATTAAGCGCCGGGGATCAGTATGTTACATTGATGTCTGGAGAATATCCAACCTCAGGGCATATTCATTGTGGAGATGGAAGTGTTTATGTGCCGGAATAATTTCTTTACTTTCTCAGTGGGAGGTAGGTGTATGTGGGTCTCTGCGGCCCCCGTAGATATTCGCAACTTTCACGACCCATAGGAGGCGCACTGGTGCCTATCAAAATGGCGGTCATCTGGATGATCGTCGTAGAACAGCGGTACTAGGCTGGGTCTGCGCGCGACGCTTAAGTAATTCTAGTCATGCTATATACGAGCAGTATCAGAGCCTTACGTTATTTTTTCACGTCAGGAAAGTGTAGGTAAGCCCTTTTATTATGAGGCCAATCATTCAGGAACTAGGGAGCGCGATTCTCACACCGAGGTACCACCATCACTTAAAGTTGCGAATACCCTCTGCAGACTGAGTGGCTTTTCTATGGACCCTGTAGGGACTCCGTGCAGACCCTGTATTGCTTCTCTGCAGACCCCATAAGGACCCTGTGTAGACCCTGTATGGCTTCCCTGTGGACCCCGTACGTACTCCCTATAGACCTTGTATGGCTTCTTTGCAGACCCCTATGGACCCTACACTCTTAAAACTAACTTTTACAAAGCACGTTTTTGCGTAAAAACAAATGGAAAAAAGCTCTTTTCGTAGAAACCTTTATTAGAGATATGTACTAATTGACAGGAGCGTGATGCTTGGATAAACTTTTAGCTTATAGGATTTTGTGGCACAATTAATATTATTTTTATACAGCCATGCCTCACCGGTGACTTCAGGTAGCGCGTCCCGACCTGGGTGCTCCCTAACTTTGGTGGCAATTCGCGGCGCCTCCGCCTGGGAGACGGGGGTTGGCATCCTTGAAACCCCTTCTACCATATATGTTTCGGCTGCAAATTGGCCGATTGAAGCCAAAATAGAACACTCACACGCTGTCGAAAATCGATATTCCCGAACCAATACACGCGGTCGTGCAGTTCTCCGAGTGGCCGCTGCGGGAGAAATGGCGGCGTTGCGATCGCAAGTAGTTCGGTTTTCGAGTACAGATCGGTGCCGCTTTTTCAGAGCAAGCTCTTTGTCAGTTTCCCAACTGACTTGTTCTAGAAACGTTGGTCGGTGCGGACCCCCTACAGACTGAGTGGCTTCTCTACGGACCCTGTAGGGACTCCCTGTAGACCTTGTATGGCTTTTCTGCAGACCCCATGAGGACCCTGTGTAGACCCTTTTTGGCTTCCCTGTGGACCCCCTAGGGACTCCTTGTAGACAATGTATGGGTTCTCTGCAGCCACCCTATAGACACCGTAAAGACCCTGTGTAGAGACCCTATAGAGTCCCTATGGACTCTATATGGAGTCTCGCTATAGAGAGAGAATAGGATGACCTCACATCGTCTATAGAATAGGACGTCCATAGAACGTCCGTTGGCCAATATTCTATAGGGCAGCCATAGGACGACTTCACGAAGGCAACAGCAGTCGTAGTCTGCCTATAGATGCCTTATGGTCGGCCTATGGACGTTGTTCTATAGAACGTCCAAGGGGTGTCCATACATATTTTTGTAAGGGTTAGTGATTGCCGACGTAATTTTCTTGACGTAGTTAACCCTAGTTCTGTGTCTAGATTGGCGTTGAGTTGCATCGGACTCACCGCCGGACGTGCCGTTCACGATCTCCTTGATTCTCTTGCCACAGACTTTCCCTCCCTCGGTCTCACCCGGAGAGATTCGTTCCCCGGGTAGCTCGACGAACGTACGCCCGTCCACGTTGCCGATTCTAGGCACCATCTGCTGCGTCTCCTCTGGCATTGCGGTGGCCGGTTGTTCGACCAGCATATCGAACATGGCTGCCTTCGGGTTAGGCCTAGCGTCCGGCACCGATGGCCGTGCTCGGCCTAGGCCTACTTTAGGCTTAGCGGGGTGCTCCCGCCGCCCCGGGTGAAAGGTCCACGAATTCGGGAAACTTCACGTACCACTTGGGAAAGTTCGGTGTCCTTCGATAGTCCACACCTTCGCGCACACGTGAGAACCAAAATCCGGGTGGAATTGATTTATTGGCATCGCGTAAATTGGCTTTAGCTCAGGAGCCGATGTGGAGACGCGTACGCTTCTCTCGGCGACCGCAGCGCCTCCCACCAAACTCGATCGCAGAGATTGTTCAAGAGGAGGTCCAGCAAGGTCTCCAGCCAAACGTTCTAGCCGACGGCGCACCGGAACCGCCAGTTTTGACCTACGTTGAAATTACTCGTCATCCGCAGCCTCAGGTCACCTGGCGGTACTCAGCAGTACCCTGACGAGAGGTCTCTTCGCCACAGTACGCTTCTCGTCAAGAGCAACGTGGACCTCGAAAGACCGTCGTGAGGTGCACGGCTGATGGACGGCCAGTCTCCTTCCACTGCGGGGAAGCTGACCACGTTTACCGAAGGTGCCCTGAACAACAACTCGGCCTGCGAGGATTTGCGCCGAGCGACCGTCGACCCTGCTTTGGAGAACGACCGTGGAGCAACGAAGAGTACCTGCGCCGCCCGCCGTCTTCGGTGCGGGGTTCTTCCCGAGTTTCCCACTCACCATCCCCACGACGTCCGGCATCGCACCTTCGTAGGTCCCGCCGAGAAAGCTTGTCCCTCATGCCTTGCCGGGAAAACTAAGCTCGGCAACCCGTGGAGGTGAAGTTGTCGAAGACGGACGAAGAGCCTCCAAGAACGCCGCAGATCTCCCACTCTATCCGGCAAGCTTGGAAACGACGTTTCCGCAACGGTGTCAAACAATTTCAACACTGTTATTGGTGGCCACGACACGTCAGCACTCGTGGACCACAGAGTGGACTATTCCATCGGAAGTGGGAAGCTGTCTTGCTGCCTTCGGAAAGTGACGATGCCATCGGATTGTCCTCAAATTCGAACCGCCAGTGGACATCTCATAGCAGCTGTCGGCAAGTGCACTGCCGCGTTGAAACTCTCCGTGAAACATGTCTGGCGAAGTTCCTAGTTCTACAGGAGTCTGTGAGAGACGTTTTTCTTGGTATGGCTGTCATCGACCTTGGAGCAAACCTGTTGACGCTGCGAAGGCCTGTCTTACTGCCGAAAGAACCCGACGCGATGTTAGCCGCGATACAAGTCCTTGCGGACCATGTGAACCTGCTCCCTAGATCGAGCGTTTTTGTACCCATCAAAACCGAAGCAGCCTAAGCGACGAAGTTTTGGAAGGAAGCGTCCGACTGCTCCTGAAATAAAAATTGGTGTTGCCTGACGCATAACGAATCCTCAAGAAGGACGTACAATGCTTTTCGTGACGAACTTTCGAGAGAGTAACAGCATCTAAATAAAGGTACCACCCTGGGCCATGTCGAAGAGCTTCAAGCGCCAGCCGAGGTTACCGAAATCTCTGAGGAAGCTTTACCGACAAAGCACAAGAGCACACCACCTTCGCAGCTCGACATCGACCCCAAGCTGCCCACGACAGAACGACGACGGGTAGTTGAACTTCTCAGCGAGCTTAGTGAGTGTTTCACCACGTCGTCAAGGGTACGACAAACGACGATGGCAGACCACTGCTTTGTTACTGACGTCCACACGATCCCTATCCACCATGTTGCGTACTGTGTCTCCTTTGAAGAGATGGACTTTATTTGAGTGAACAAGTCGAGGAGAGGCTCCCCCCCCCCCCCCCCACCCCATGACGACATCCTCCAGCCTTCAAATAGCCCGTGGGCATCTCCATCTGTGCTGGCCAAGACAATGGACGGGACGCTAAGATTCTGCCTCGACTTTTGTCCACTAAACACTGTAACGCGCATCGAAAATGCTTTTGACCGTGTGGGCGAAACCGGATATTTTTTTTCGATGGCCCGAAACAGTGGTTTTTGGCAGACCGAAGACGGCTAACGGGACCGAGAAGAAAACTGCTTACATCACGTCAGACGGACCGTGCGATGTTAAGGTTATCCCCTTCGGGCTATGAACACCGCGAGCGACTTTTATGCATGTTATGGACATCGTGGTGGCCGGTCTGGAATGGCTGAGCTGCCTCGTTTACCTCGGCGACGTACTGGTGTTCGCCAGGAACTTCGACGTACACTTAAGATGACTTCTAGCCACGCTTCAATATATTCATATCGCTGGACTCACCCTCAAGAGGACGAAATGTCTATCTGCTTACGGGGAACGAAAGTTCCTGGGCCACGTCGTAAGCAGCGAAGGTCTTCTTACTGTCCCCGAGAAGGCAAGCGCTCTAGCCGCATTTTCACCGACGTCTGACAAAAAAGCCGCAAGAAGATTTCTCAAACTCTGTGCCTATTATAGGGGATTTGTTAAACATTTTTCCAAGCTGTCCGCGTTGCTAACACCTTACGAATGACGTTGTAAAGTTAAAGTTAGCGTTAAAACAAGAGTGGCCCTTCGATGAGCTGAAACGAATACTCGAGACGCCTCCGAATCTAGGCCACTTCGACCAATTTGCGGAAACCAAAATTCAGGTGAAAATGAGTAAAAGAGAACTAGGCGCGGTGCTCGTCCAACAGCAGGAGGGCACAGAACGAGTAATCGCCCACGCCTGTCGGGCGATCTGCAAGGCAGAGAGAAATTACTGAAGAGACCGAGATGGAAAGCCTTCCCGTCGTCTGTGTGATGACCAGTGTTAGGAGTTGCCACTCCGGAGTTGGAATGATTCCGGAATCATTCCGCATTTTCGCGACCCCGGAATGGAATGGGAATGGAATGGCAGCAACGTTGAGGGGAATGGAATGGGAATGGAATTAGATGCCTTTTGTCCGGAATGGAATGGGAGTAGAATGGGCCCAATTCTTCTTTTTATTTTTTTTTATATCTTTTTTTTTGGGGGGAAGGGGGGCGGTGGCGTTTAGCTAAACCGAACAGTCAGCGAGTCATTTGCTCAGAAATAAAGTGAGCGGGAAACTGCTAGCCCGCGTGCAGCCCTCCCAGACTTATACGCAAAAAAATGCAATACAAAAAACGAGCGTCAAAACTAAGAGCAGAGCGGGAGGGGGTGGCGGTGGCGCTTTCCACGGAAGTGCAGGCGACGGGCTTCACTGGCGTTACATGAGAGCGAAATAAGAAACCAAGCACCGAGTAAAAGAAACGAATGGAGCAGCAAAGTAAGAAACCGCCATGCACGGCTCCTCATCGTCCTTCTTGTCTGGCTTGTTTTTTTTTTTTTTACGACGGCATGGAGGATGCACGCGCACACAGACTGAGATTTAGAAGCGGGGGCGTCTCATAACTCGCAGAGCTCCGATAACTCATTAACTCGCGCGCCGCCGAAAGATGATCAGTTATTGTTTTCTCATAGTTCGAGGAGCGTTGTTTAGCAAGTCGCCAACCCTGCTGCATTCCACGTTGATTCGCGCGCACTCCTCTGAAGTGCGAAATCTGGGTTTGCTTCGGCATTAAAACAAAGCGAGATTCACTTCTCTCTTCTTCTCTTGCGCTTTGCTCCGACACTTGTTTTTTTATACTGCAGTTTTACGTGTAAATCCGCCTTTTACTTGGTCTTTGTTCCGATGCTTGTTTTCTGTGTTATATGTTTTACATTCAAGTGGGTTAGGGTTACAAGCAAGCTAGGCTCCTTTGACTTTTGTCTTTGCATACCTTGTTTCACCTTGCAATGGACCACTACGAACGCTAGGAGTCACCCCAGGCAATCCAGCACCCTGAGCTTAGTAAAATCAGTGCTTATTGAGGCATTTAGAATTTTTTTGCATTTGTCTATGCGTTTGATAATGTCAGCTTTATGCGCCTAATGACGGCAACACAATGTAGCCGTCAAGTTCCAAATTTTATGTTTTGGAATTGGAGGAATGGAATGGAACGATTCAGCCATTCCAGGAGTGGGAATGGGCCTAGTGTCTCAATTCCTAGGAGTTGAACGGAATTGAATTAACGAAAACTCTAATTCTCGGAATGGAATTGGAATGGAAGGGGGGTGCCCATTCCGCAACACTGGTGATAACCAATATCTGCCCGTACCTGTACGGGTGCACGATATGGGTGGTCACAGACCACCACTCGCTTTGTTGTCTCGCAAACTTGATAGACCCGTCAGGACGTCTCGAGCGGTGGAGTCTTCAACTTCAAGAATTTGACACGAGTGTGGTATACAAGTCCGGCCGCAAGCACAGCGACGCCGATTGCGTTTGGGGGCACCCGTCGAGTTGGCATCCGACCGCACCGACGACAGTGACGAAAAAGATTTTGTCAGAGCTGTGACAATGAATATAATGGCAGCCCTTGAACGAGAGAATCCTGAGAATTGAGGTACTTGCCAGGATCAGCCGTTGAACTTTGACTAAAAAACTACGGCTGCAACATAGCGGTCTCACCGTCGGAGTACTTGATAACTACCTGATTTTACCTGCTCCTGTGTTTCCCCACAGTGTGGTTAAACTAGTACAGTTGTCACCAAGCTTATACGAAACACACAAAACTATGTTCCATTTTGTGGAAGCCTTGTCCTGGCAACTACCAAATAACTGATCCATGAGGCAGCACTCCATAGAAAAGACTGAGGACCCGTCCCCTGTCGCCCAAAGCCTATATCGAAGCTGAGAAGGGAACAATGAAGCAATTTGCCTGTCGGACGATCTACACTTTCTGTCACTTCCTCCCACTACTGTACTCAAGTGATAGCCGAAATTGTCCGTTACGGAGTCATTCAGTAAATACATCGAATGATAACTGACTGAGTAATTCAGTTACCACCGGTTTTTCAAGTTCAAAATGCTTATTTGTGTGAAAATGTGGCGATAAGTGCAGATAGGTTTACAGAGTACTGGCTGTAGCGTGTACGGTCCAGTCAAATATCTTACACTGATCGAGTTGTTCGGAATTTTTAATATTCCCATTATCACAATTCCATTCCAGTGTAAAAAAATAAATTGGTGGCCTTTGTATAAATATTGTCAAAATGTACTGTGCATTTGAAAACATCTTATATAGGCCTATGCTCACTGCAAACTGATACTTCAAGACGATATTATATTTACTTTCTCTTTCTCCAAAAGAGTTATCTAACAACTGTATTCATTATTTCACAGATTATCTCAGTGGTTTATTTAGCTACAAAATAACCCACCTTCTTGAATTTCCTTGCTACGTTAATTCCAGACCTGTTAGCCTTTTTTATATATAAACATTTGATTCATTTGAGTTATACCAAATGGCAAATTCCAAGCTTGGCACCCTTTTCTCTGCGGCTTATTGAGAAAAAAGCTATTTTATGTTAATCAAACCTGAACGAAACGAATTACGAATTTTAAGACGATACTTTCACAAGGTATGCAATTTAATTGCTAAAAGCACGCAAGCTGAGAAAGACATTTGACTATATATAAGTTAGGCAGTTTGCGTCTTAGCGTCATCGAATCTGTCTGATCAATAGGTACTGGAAAAATGCAGATTTTTATCGAGCGAATGTGATTTTGAGAATTGGTGCCGTTGCAACGGCTGCCCACAGCAGAATAGGAAATGGTAAATTGAAATAATGTCACGATCAGGGAGAGCCTTTTTCTGCTCCTGGTGCCCAACGCTTATACAAAAGTAATGCATATGTATATTCAAAACTAGTGAGGCTGCAAAATTACCCGAATAATTGAGAAACATCGTCAACTTAAACAGAAATTTAGGGGTCTTGTTTCTTTAATATCCCTTTAGAGGACCACACTGCGCACAAATGATAAAAAACATATCTTAAAGTATACGTCTCAGGCTAAAATTACTATTTATTACGCTCTCCGTTTTTGCCACGACCAATAAAAAACACGTCTTTTCTTATTCCAGAATATAAAAAAAAAAATAAGTTGAATCACGTAATCAAAGAGAGTTCGATAGATGTGGAATCGTTTGTGCGTAAAAAGGGAGCCAAGTCTGAACACCTGTTAAACGTAGCAAGGGTTTCAAGATTGGGGAATAGAATCCAAAATCAGCTGAGAAAGAAGTTTCACTTCATGGGGCCCACACCTGGACATTAAGTTTCGTTGTAATCCTCCAACTCGATTTTCCTTCACCATGCCAAATAAACTTGTTTGTCACTAACGAAAAGTTTTTTTTTTTTTGGGGGGGGGGGGGGGGGGGGAGAGAACTAGTTTTTTTTTTTTTTGTACATTTCAGAAAAGCTACGTTATTCAGGGCAGCCAGGATATTTACGAAAGATAACGTTCACACGATGAGGATGTTTGGCCTCGATACTATAGTCAGCGTCGTCGAGTGGGGTGGACACCAACCTAAACGTGGGAAGTTTAATAATATGGACCAATACCGTCTAGTCGCGTTCTACAAGGAAGCCCAGCAAGAGGACCTCTGGGTGGTTTTAGTGCCGTCTTTTACATCTGCGCTGAGGGGGACACCTGCGGATTTCCTTACTGGCTTTACAGCACAATAGCACCCGATATCATCCGACCGACATATAAGGCCTTTATGTTTGCAACGGCGGGAAAGTGGTTCGGTGAATTGTTACCGAGGATAAAAGCTAAGTTGTATAAATATAGTGGATCGGTAACAGCCCTTCATGTCGAGAATGAATATTTCATTCATTTAATTTCATTTGCTTTATTTTCAGTGCCACACAAACAGCTATACGCCTTCTTAGTGGTGCAGTACGTCTAAATAAAAAGAATTCGCATCTCATGAACAAATGTTGACATGTCAGAACGAAAGGAAGACATCGATGCCCTTTCTAAATGTTCGTTCGCATCCAAAAATATCAATACGAAGTTCATCTAAGTTGGATTTGAATTTGTTAAAAACCAGTTGCAGACGGGTAATAGGGTCAGCGTTGTGTAAAATGGAAGGATAGAACAATGAGCGTATGCGAATAGACCGTTGAGGAACACGCAAATATACACTGTTCAGTAACGCTGTGCAGTCAACAACGCCATTAACAACTTTATGCAAGAACATGAAATCACGCGTCATTCGCCTATTACTCAATTAGCGTACGCCAATTTGTTTACATATTCTCTCATAGTCATAAAATACCTTGGACTGCAAGTAACGATCATAAAAGACACGTATAAATTTTCTTTGCACTCGCTCAATACTAGATGAGTTAGATTCTCCAATGCTGTTCCATACAACTGAAGAAAACTCGAGGTGGCTTAGCACAAGAGAGCGAAATAACATTAAAAAACACTGTGGATTTCTAAACTTTCTCGATATAGGCGAAATTCAAATGCGCAATAGCAATTATATGCCTGGAGTTCACGAAAAATTCAAGGTTCAAGTCGCGGACGATGTCATTTTGTTCAATTTAGATTACTGAAGAAAGAGATGCAAGAACTGTGGAGTCGAAGATTTTCTAAATCTGCCATCAGGTATGCATCCGATTCCGTGAAAATTGATCAATCAGCGGTGTATTCCGTAGACCCACAAGAAAGTCTACTTTTCTGCATGAACTTCTTTGTTGGATGTTTTTTTTTTTTTCAGTAGGGAAAAATTCACGAGGAATGCATTACACGTCACTTTATATACACGTTTAAGTAAGTAATACACAGGAATGCTTCCGTCAACATCTACATGTTTCAAGGGGGGACAAACTTCGGGTTTAGTGCACCTTCTAGAAGGGACCCTTTGTGGTAACAAGTTACGACTGCAATACACTGCTCTCCAAAGCGTGACATCGGACGGGTTTGTGCCACAGGTCAAAGGAAATCATCAATGACTTTGCTTCGTTTCCGAGAGACGTGCCAGTTGCTTTTCTTCAGCTAAATATTGGAATTGCGAAATTAACCGCTAGGGTATCGCTAATGGAAGTTACGAATCGTTTCAATGCAAATAAATGGCTAAAAAATTAAGCAACCTGCCCCAATGACGTTCAATGGCATGTGTAATAACTACGCCTTAATTAGGTATACAGCCATGCCAGGTTTCGTCAACTGTACTTCTCTGCTTGTGTCTAGTATCCAGGCGCCGTTAGAAATGGCAGTGTAGATGTTCTGGACTCAAAACACTGATAGAGTCAGCAATGATATGAACTCTTTAACCGTTTTTGATCAGCCTAGCTCTTTCACCTACAGCCAGTGTGTCGAATCGGAACCGAAGGGAACCGAACCGAAAACCGGAATCTAACCGTTATTTTTAGCCGAACCGGAACTGAACCGAACCGAACTTTTCGCCGCCACCTTGGAACTGAACCGGAACTGAACCGAAAAAAATATAACAGTAACCGGTTCAAAACGGTTCACGCTATCTTTTTATAACAAAATGAATTTTTGAGAAATAAACACTGGCAGCTCAAGTTCTGTCTAGTGATCAAAGTGTCATATACCGAATTGCAATTTGTGAGAAACTGTAGTTTTTCCTGGCGCTTTTGTATTGGCACTATGATTAATCATCTGTCACGTGCTCACGCGACATCATGATGTCAAGATATGCTGTCAAGTAGTGTCACGCCACGTGGCCCCGTGACGTAGTCGCGTAACTCACTGCGTCAGGTTTACTCAAATTGAGAACGACACTAGATTTATTTTCCTTGTTGACACCGTGACGCCACAAGGTATCACTACTTTTCACCGCGAGTCACGTAACACCTTGACGTACTCGACTGTCGTGAGCCCCAGTCCAGTGCTCGGGTTTATGACATTCACCATATCCAAAAATTCGGATACAGGCTCGAGCTCAATCAAAGATTAAAATAGCTGAACTCTAACAATGCCTCAAGCTGTACCCGTGCTTTATGTTTTGCCAACCTCCGCGCATGACTGTGATGAACACTGACGGTATACTATAATTAATTAACATCAAATTACGTGGCAATTACGTGGCACCTTGTTTTAACAGCGAGTTGACTAGGGACAGCTGTTTCTTTCCTTTATTTTTCCGGCGTCCCCCATTGGGCGCAGAGGAAAACTAATGAGTATTTTTGGAAGCTATTAGCATCTGGGATTAGCTCCTAGCGGTATTCGCTGAAAGCAGGGTTAGGCAGAAATACTCGAAAATGTATTTGGAAATACAAATACTGGGAAACATTAAAATAGTAGCCAAAATACTGATACTAAAATACATCTGTAAAAGTGTATCGCGATACGTATCGGAAATACATTTTAAATAGAGGCAAAAAGTATTTGGAAATACAAATACAGGAATACATTTTAGGGAGGGCAGAAATACAAATACAGAAATACTGATACTGCAATACATTTTTTTACATTTGTTAGAGACGCCAACTGAGATGAAGCTTGAAGTGGAAGTTTTTGATCCCGAAATTACTTTCCCGTATACAGGGCAGGCTTGGCACTTTGCCTTGAAGGTAGTGGTTTCGGACGACGAGGAACCTTCAATGGGCTCAAAAAAAAAAACAAAAAAACGTTCCATCAAGGACTGACCGCGGTCCCTTCCCTGACATCCTGTCTGTCTGACGAGGAATGCAAAAAGACTTCGACTTCTAAATAAATTCTGTCACCCTGATTCCCACCAAAACATCACCACGCCCCTGTCCAATAAGGACGTTTCTGCCAACATTAATCACATGACGTCACGGTGGAATGAACTGGTATTCGTTATCTGTAGGTGTGGCCTTGAGCATGAAACTTTACCACGCTGGTGTATCAAAGTGCAATAGGTACTTTCGTTGTAGGTTACCTCGTTGAAGATCGTGCAGGCAGTGTCATTTGGAATTTTCGAGAATGGTGGACCACCTGAAGCATCCTGGAACACGTGTCTCATCTTCTGTTACGGTTGAAAAAACGATGCGATGGCATCCCTGTTGTGAACGTCCTTCCTGCAAACCCTCCGCCACCGACGCATGGATTGCAGTCATCAAGTTTTGCCTAGCATCACCCAAACAGAGACCTCGTGGATTGCGACCTGATATTGCCGGCACAGGTGCGAGCTCTCCGAGAAGCAGCGCGCTCGAGACGAGTAGCAGGTGTACGAAGGCTGAGTCGGCACAGCGAGGTCACGTCTGGCCTCCTTCCTGGGTTTCGGATCCCCAGAGCAGCGGGTCAAGTTCACGTCGGCTGATGACGTAGCCTTGAGCCGTGCAGTATTACGGGCGCAGCCGCAGACGCATTTGAATATGTGTGAACTTCACTGCGTGAGTCGTCCTACTATTTCAAGTCAACCACCACCAGGCTCGTGCTGCAACGGACTGGGTGTGACTCAGCTTTGCCGGCTGGGTGTACTGTGTACGCTAAGGCAAGAGATACATTTGTAAGCGGACATTGAATGCCAGCAAAAAAATGACTCAAGAAATTCCTACCTAAGGACCTGCGGCACAAGATGCTCTGACTCCAATCCTGGCAGGCCACCTGGTTCGAGTCCCCGACTACGCAACACTTCTCAGAAGAGAGGGGAGGACGCATAGAAAACTAGTTTGGAGAATCGGAAGGAACCTTGGTCAGCATAGCAACAATGCCCCAGCATCTGTTAACCGTGATGCCCTAAAAAATAAAAAATGCGTTCGGACTTTTTTTTTTTTCGGAGGGGGGGGCGGAGTATTTCTCAAGAAATGTAACGAAATACATTTCAGCCTGATTGTATCGCGATACAAAGAAACATTCCAAAATGTATTCCGATACAGGAATACAGATACTGGTGAAAAAAATGTATCGCGATACAGAAATACAGATACAAAATGTATTTCTGAAATACTATCGCGATACATTTGTATCGCGATACTGCCCAACCCTGGCTGAAAGTACAAAAATTGTTGCACGACCCATTTTATAGGTACACATCATGGAGGCACCCAAACATGTTTTCGTTGTTGCTGAACTGTCTCAGAAAGTTGCCCCAAGAATAAAAACTTTTAAAGGACTAAATGAAACTCATTAATTCGACGATAACTAGAACTTCATGTGTGCATGGGAGTAATACCTGAAGAAAAAAAAAACTCCTTGTGGCCTTAAAGGGACAGTTGAACGTTGGAAGCCGCTCTAAGTCTCACAAGAGTGGTGTTATCAATTTTCACTCAAGCTTTGACCACCTCAGTATTTCTTTTTTAAACCTCACAGTTTTTCTGTGCAAGATAAAAGATATCGAGGATGACTGTTGGCAAATGACACAAATATAATTTGCAATGTAACACCCCGAAATGGAGGTGAGCCCCTCGGGTGCAAAAAAAAAAAGTAATATCTGGAGGAGCGCATCGAAAAAGAAATGGGAATGGGAGAGGGGGGGGGGGCGGTTAAAACCTACTGTGCTGTAAAGGTTCCTCTGCTCCGCATCTTCGGCACAGACCAGAAAGCGTGGTTTAGGAAACTACTTTGTTCGCAAAAACACTCCTGCCAGAAAGTGCGCTTTCGTAGTGCCATTCAAGCGCGACGTTCCACACAACACCGCACCAAGCAAAAATAATTTATATATCTGGAATACATGACTTTCACTGAGCGCGAACCTTCTACAGCATGCAACAAATCACAATGACCACCAGCATATAGTACGATAATGTCACGTGCAAATCACGTTAAACACATCAGTTTTGTTGTGAAATGCGAAGTAAGGTTGTTTTTCAATATATATACCGGGTGAAACAAGGAGACGGCAGGCTCTTTAAATCGACCGGAAAATTCAGTTTCTTAACCTATTGCGCTACGACTTTGTGCAGCGTTGCTCACAGATGGTGCATTTTTTTTTGTAAAATTTGCAAAGAACGAACTTACCTGAGGAAAAAGTAAAGAAAGAAAAAGGCTTAGCTCCTATGGAAGCGCAGCGACGCCACCGGTCTTCAAACAACACGGCGCCGTTTCGCACGGAAGACAAGAGATGGCGCAAGCGGTCGCGACGCCAACTGCCGCCAACGAACGAGCAGACGATGCCGAGAGCCGGCGTATTTAGCAGACAAGGAACTGCAGCTGCTTGTTGTTACAGCGCCTGTTTTTGTTTCCGCGACTGTCGCCGCCTGCGGAACGCGCGCCGCTTTTGAGTCGAAAAGATTGTCTGCTAAAGACGCTGGCTCTCGGCGCCGAATACTCGTTCGTTGGCGTAGGGAGCCTTCATACACACGCGCGTGTGCGCGTATGAAGGCTCCCTACGTTGGCGGCGTTCGTTGCACCATCTCTTGTCTCCCGTGCGAAACGGCGCCGTGCTCTTTGAAGACCGGTGGCGTCGCTGCGTTTCCATAGGAGCTAAGCCTTTTTCTTTCTTTACTTTTTTCTCAGGTAAGTTCGCTCTTTGCAAATTTTACAAAAACAATGCACCATCTGTGGGCAACGCTGCACAAAGTCGTAGCGCAATAGGTTAAGAAACCGAATTTCCCGGTCGATTTAAAGAGCCTGCCGTCTCCTTGTTTCACCCGGTATATCAGTCTCGCGAGAATATGCGGCAGCCTAATAAAATGTTAGAGCGCGCATGACTGTGTGAGACTTTGGGAATAAGAAAAATGTTTAATGAATGAAAATAAAGGAAATAATAGAGGAATGGCTGAGTGAAGGTTGATGGCTCGTCATGGCTGGCTGGCGTTCTTCTACTTCTTCTTCGTCTTTTCCTGTCTCTGAGGCCATATCAAGCACGTTCGGCGCTGTGGGCAGGCACGCTGCTCACATCCGACCCTCTTTTTTTTTTTTTTGAGGGTTAACAAAGTTCTTTTTGTCAATAACTTTAACGCTGGGACTAGGCTTGGCATGGGAAAACGGAGTTTGGTACGTGAAGCGGAGTCCGAGAGGACGAAATTCGAGGGGACCGAGTTCGAGAGAACGGTCGGGGTCCGGCCGGGTCTCTGATGAGTCCGTCTCGGGCTCTGTTGTTGCGTTAAAATTGTTACGGGGACAAATCGTAGTCCTGTAGCTGTTTCGGTTGTGTCCGATAGCGTTGTGGTCTCTGGTCAGTTGGGTGGGCTGTTGAGCTTGCGTTCCGGTTCAATGAGGGCACGGCTTGCATACTCAGTGAAAATCTCTATGCCATTCTGCCTCTGAGAGAGGACAGCACCATGGGCTGTGGCTGGGGCATCTGTAGCAACAGTTGTTGGCGCAACTGCATCGAAGTGTCCAAGGATTGGCGCCGAGGTGAGGGCTGCATGAAGGGTCTCAAATGCTTGTTGAACTCAGGTGTCCAGTTGAACTCAGGTCTTCGAATAACAGCTTGCAGGGAGGCAGCAATCTTCGAAAAGTTGCTAATGAATCTCCTGTAAAAGTAGGCTGTCTGAACCCAGGAGAGCAGTTGCTTTGAGGTCAATTGTGTAGGAATGCGTAGCATCGCTTCAACTTTGGAGGGGTCTGGCTCTTTTTCTTTATCAAAAATCAGGAAGCCAAGAACCTTCACAAAGGGCACGTCAAACTTGCATTTCGCACACGAAATCTTGAAGCCGGCTTGTTGGAGAAGACTCAAAGTTTCATCCAGAAGGTCCAAAAATTCCAAGAATTCAACGGCAAACACAATGAGGTCGTCGAGGTACGCTCTGACTCCTGACTTGGTCTGTCTAGGTTTCAAACTCGTAAAAACTTTGTTCATTGCCTGTTGGAATGTTGCTGGTCCGTTTTTCAATTCAAATGGCATTCGGGTCCATTTGAAGGTACCATGATGCGTAATAAACGTAGTCTTGTCTTGGTCGGACTCCCTGACACGAATTTGCCAGTAGGACGAGCACAAGTCCAGGACCGCGAACAAAGAGCATCCCGCAAGATCGTCTAGGATGTCGTCGGCCCGAGGAAGCGGTTGCAGGACGTTGATCGTCATCTTGTTTAATGGGATGTAGTTCACACACAGTCTCTTCTCATTTTTCTGTGTGACCACAATGGCTGGAAATCCCCATGGTCCCGAGGATGGCTTGACGATACCCTTGTCGAGAAGCGTGACGACCTGGGTCTCGAGGAATTGTCTATCAGTACGCCATGCCTCGATCTGGCTGTCC
>JABSTQ010008139.1:0-25738 GCA_013358835.2 Ixodes persulcatus | reverse complement strand
GGCAAACTGATTAGGCAGACATATTTCTACCTACATGTCAACAAAAAACTATGAGGGCACCTAGGCTTTCTCCTATGATATAAGATTGCATGAGCATTACCTTTGGCCGAGTTATGTTGGCTAGTTACGTTTTCCAATGCTTGTGTTGCAATGTTATGTTTTTCAATGCTTGGAATTCCTAAATTGGTATTTTTTGCTTAGTAGAAATAAAACTACTGAGATCGAACATATGTGAATACAGGGTGCCTACTAACCTGAAGAACCTGGAATTTCCAGAGACTTTTGGATCATCTATATCGTTGAAGTTGGGAGTGTTGGGTGGACGAGGGCAACGCGACACATCTTTTATTGATGTGAAAGATGTATTGTGTCGTCTTCGTCCACTTTGTTTTGTATTCTTCCATGTAAGCATTGGTATCATCTGGGAAAGTCGGGGAATTATCAGGGAAACCATCAGAAAGTGTGCTGAATCGGTCGAAATGACCAACGAAAGTGGCACGACAGTGCAGAACGAAGCGCAGCGGTTTGCTCATCGGCACGGCTATGCCGAATAACTTTTTCGAAATGCCATATATCGACCCAAAAACGGTCAAGGATAGGGAAAAACCTCTAAAATCAGGGAATTTGAATTCAGTAATTTGTTAGACACTCTGGAATAGATGAAATCATCTTCGTGTAGACCGTCTAATTCAGTAGACCCTCTTATCCCCTACCTGGATTAATCTTTGCCCTTTAACAATGAACTTTGATTCTCCTTTTTTAATCTTGAATAAAATGTTTGCTTAGAGCTACTGTGCCCATTTATTAATGTCCAGAAAATATGTGTCGCTTTGCAGACGAAGACAAGGTGGAAATGATTCCTTCTAGACTTCCAGAGGCCATCTTGGACAACCAAGTGGATGTTGACTCGGTGAAGAGATTTTCACTGCTGATGGCTGGTGTGCTGTCTCTCATGTCCTCGAATCCAAGAGAAAGGCCATGAAATGGAAACGTAATGCATGCAAGGACCCGTTAGCCGAAGCACCCTCAGTTGTCTGTGAGGCGTGTCTTTGCTGGTACCATCAATGTTGCCAGAACGTGAAACCAAGTGCTTTGGAAACTGCGCAAGCATGGTTTTGCAAGAAGTGCCTCTAAACACAATCTGTTGCTGTACATTTTCTTTTGTATTAGTTTCAAACTGCAGTTCTTGTGACCTGTTATAATGCTTTCTTTTACTTGTGTCACGATTTATATGTTTGCAAGTACAGCCTCTGGGTGCCGCCATATCCGATTATGACGTCTTAGCAAAAGTTGGCGGTGCCCAGGGGCCGTACTTGCAAACGTGTAGGCTAAAGTGTTTCTTTCCTTATGTTGCATGAACACATCCAAATTAAGTAAAATTAAATTATCCTACACACTGGCTCGTACCTTTGGTGAGTTCCTTTGTGTGTTCTCAAGCTACTTCAGCCATCCCTGTTGGAAAAAAGATCTGAAATCTCATACATTCTGGCACAAAAAACTGATGTGTATGAATGAGCAATTCAATGAAGCTTGAATGTGTCAATTACCCGAAACTCCGCAAGCTGAAATTACAAAATTGAGACAAATTGAATGTATTTTGGTGCCAAACTGAATTTGTATGAATAAAAAAATGACTGAAAGCTGCAAGCAGGAATGTGCTGTCCAATTTGAATGCAATGAGCTCCAATGAGCAAATCGCCTGAATGTGCATAAATGAGAGAAATTGTCAGAATGCCATGAACGGGCATACATACATAAAAATTTAGAAAAAGCCTTTGATATTTCCAGAAAACAAATCCACTTCCTAGCTGAACCTATGTCGTAAATTGCAGTAATTGCAATAAAAGTAAAAACTGATTTTTGCAATTAATTTTTTTTAAAAAGTGAACCTCTACCTTTATCGTTAGTTGAATCCCTTTGGCCCTCGCTGCATTTTACATTGCAGCCCCCGCAATGCTAGTCAGCCGTGTTACACAACCCAAACTAAACACGAGTGACACTGGCCAGTGACCACATCCGCATTCGCGGGGTGGGCAAGCGCAGGTCAGTGTGTTCATCAGTGGCGTACTACGTAAGAGACATAAGGTACATACACAAAAAAGTTTAAATACAGACGACCCGCCATGCCCCCACGATGAGTGAAGCCGGAATCCCAAGCTGCCCAGCGTGCTCGCGTCTTCTTCTGCGTCGTCTGCTTTCGTACAGCGCCGATCGGCTCGGTCGGCTCGGTGCTCGTTTTTATCTAGCGCATGGACAACAGAACAAAAACAACTCAAGCCAAGTCGGATACTTGCCCATTTGCAAATATGGCGCAGAGACGACGGCTACAAGCTCCGTAAGCTGTAAAAAAACGTGGTGACAACGGACGAGACTGCACCTACTGCAGTTTTTGTGTATCGGAACACATCTGAAATCGTCGAAATAGAAGCCGTGCTACCACTAAACGGAGGCTACCTTTCCTGGCTTTGCTCACACGCTGCTACGCGAAAGCGTCGAGTTGCGAAAGGAAAATATACGCCCTAGTTTCAACGCGAGCTCCTATGAGAACTGGGCGACTGGGCGTCGCTTGGTCTTGGACGGAACTCTAACGGCGGCTATGCGGCTACCGTTCTGTCTGGACGGAACTCTAGTGGCGGGTATAGTTCTGTCTGGACGGAACTCTAGTGGCGGGTATAGTTCTGTCTGGACGGAACTCTAGTGGCGGGTATAGTTCTGTCTGGACGGAACTCTAGTGGCGGGTATAGTTCTGTCTGGACGGAACTCTAGTGGCGGGTATAGTTCTGTCTGGACGGAACTCTAGTGGCGGGTATAGTTCTGTCTGGACGGAACTCTAGTGGCGGGTATAGTTCCGTCTGGACGGAACTCTAGTGGCGGGTATAGTTCTGTCTGGACGGAACTCTAGTGGCGGGTATAGTTCTGTCTGGACGGAACTCTAGTGGCGGGTATAGTTCTGTCTGGACGGAACTCTAGTGGCGGGTATAGTTCCTGTCTGGACGGAACTCTAGTGGCGGGTATAGTTCCGTCTGGACGGAACTCTAGTGGCGGGTATAGTTCTGTCTGGACGGAACTCTAGTGGCGGGTATAGTTCTGTCTGGACGGAACTCTTGTGGGGGTTATCGTTCCGTCTGGACGGAACGCTCGCCACAGCCTAATGTAAAACTGAGGTCAGCGATCAAACTATTCATACGGGAAGGGTTCACAAGAGTTGCGCGGGCATATTTAATTCAGCAAGCAAGCCGGTCGTAGGCAGACGGTCCTGCCCCGGTACCGTCTGTGCAACACTGCGTTGGAGCAGGTCGGAGTGCCTTGCCATGCCTATATTCTGCCGAGCTCGCTGAGCTAGCTCTTGATGGTCGCTTGGTCGGTGGGATCATTGCCGTTGTAGCTTTTCCTGGACGTTTGTGGATTCACCGTTCGGGTCCATCGTGGTCGGTTTAAAATACTACTTCTTTCTTTTATCTTGCTGCTTGAAGTCGGAACACACGAGAAAAGCATGTGGAAAAAAAATGTCCATTGGTCATCGCGACCAAGGAACTGAGCAACGGTGTCGGCCATGTTGATTTGATCGTAAAAACATGCGTAAGACAGCTCCGGAGCTGTCGTAAGATTGCATCGTAACCCCCGCAAAGCTTACAATCCTTTCGTTTCGTGAATACAAAATTCTTCTTAAGTTTTGTTGTACGAACATTTTTGGCATAAGATCATTTCGTGAATCTGGCCTCAGAATGTCACGGCTACTTTCAAGCTCACTCACTTGTCAGCCTAAATCCTCGGTAGGCATTACAATGGCCGTTACAGGACTAAGAGTGCACAGTGCAATGTCCCCGGAAGCATGTGATAACTGTTTCAGGGACTACGATTTATTTAAACTACCTTTGAAATCGTAGAACACATCCGATTAAAATTCACATCTCTCGACGCCAAAGGTCAAACCTGAACAAAGGGACATTTCGTGATCTCTCAAAGCCTGCGGCACACACTAGGCTGCGTTGTGGTAGCCGATGAAAAGCTCCTTTTGCTAGAAAAGGATGAGGCTCCGTGGTGCCATACATGCTTTCTGCTTCCACCTTTTTTGATTGCCACATCTCAAAACTTTTTGGTGACCCTCGCATTTTCAGATACGAGTGTCGCTCCGGGATCGGCGATTCTTTTCATCTTGGTGTGGTATATAAGACTGTTTACCAAATATATTTTATTGGGTTGACTGCATCGCCGGAAAAGGCACTGTGGTAGATGAGTAGAGATCTGCACATCTGCGGATATACGCGGACCACCTGCGGATATTCGCAATCAACTCTCCGATGCGAATAAAATTAATCAGATTTGGCGGATTGCGGATCGGATATGGATGTGGATCGATTGCAAAAATCCACGGGTCAGGATCTACATTTTTTCATTTTTCTCTACAGTTGGCAAGTTTCTGCTAAATATGTGGTTCGGAGCACGCAGTTGCGAGTTTGTGTTTCAAACTGAAACCAATAGGAGGTGTTGCCACAATTGAACATCATGGTACATTTCCAGTATTGTACTTGCATTTTTTTTCACATTCCACAGCCTGGTCGTATCCCTCGTGCTGCCGCGGTACACGAACTGCCGTCTGGAACAGCCCAATGACCGCTTCGTACACTGGTTTAATAACGAGACTCGAAAATTCAACGACACAGTCAAGGGCTACTGCCGGAAGCCAGGCAAGATGGCCTTCCCTGTCCATAAATTTACGACGTTCCCGTCTCGTCAATTTCTGGCTGCGGACGGACTTCATCCAAGCTTTTCCGGAGTGGCACTCATTGCGCAGTATTTGAAAGACCTACTCCTACAAAATAAACACTTCACACCAAGAAACACCAAACTAAGTTTGTTCCTTGCACAGAGGGAGTGATTTATTTATTTCCCTTTCCTGTGGAAAGCCCTATATCGAACAAACAGGACAATGTCTCAAAGAACGACTTTGGGAACACAATAACAACACCATCAAGGCCGACTCAGGTCATTTAGGCATTCACTGCCAAGATTACGGGTGTTCTCCACTTCTGGCCTACTGCACCGTACTGGGCAGGAGCAATAACAAACTTAAGTGAGAAATCATAGAAACCGCGAACATTGCCACGCGAGACAGTTTGTTGCGTATTTCAGAGAACGCCATTTCCGCCCCCGCTCTCATCCTCCGAAGCAGGGGCCGGGTGAAACCCAAGCCGACATCCCCAGCAGCCCGAGCGCAGCGATGGGGACTGGGGTGAGGGCAAGAGGGGAGGATGAAGCACCGGATGGGCCAAGAGTCGAAGACTGGAGAACGAGGGAGAAGAATTCGGAGAATCGGGAAGAAAAGGACCTGAAAGAAACGGGGGGAGCGGGACTGCGGCAGACGCCGACAGAACTGTTAAAACAAACGGATCATTCTTGTAACCATCCTCATTACAGTTGTTTTGTTTTAGCCAAACGTCGTATTTCTTTGCCTCACACGCTCAACATCTGCAACATAGCTTATGTGTTAGCACCCCTTCGATAGCTTTATCAAAAGAAGAGCTAGACTATTTAGGAAAGTTACCTGGTTACATCAGCTGTACCTTGAATTAGTTCTTAAGAGTAAAAAAAGATGAAAATGAAGCACAATACAAACCAGAGTTGACACCCAGCGCAGTGCAAGTGTTCTTTCTTTGTGTGAGTGAACTTTCGAGGTGTGTCTGTTCTTGTGCGCTAAAGTGCAAGCGCGAGAAAGGAGGCGCAAAGGTGAGAGAGGAGGTTGACGACGATTTTGACTAAGCTCCGCCCCCCACATATGTCGGAAGGGAGGCTGTGGATAAACAAACATCGGCGTCAGTAATTGCGGCCATGTCTTAGCGGCAACCGTGAGGCTTTTGTTTAGTGTAGCCACGTTAAAATTTGCCGAGTTCACAAGATCGAGCAGTTTTATCCCCTTCATGATTCCTCCGTCGTCTGCTCGAGGCATTTCGAAGAATCCAAGGTAAAGACGAAGAGCATCATAAAGAAGGCGCTCGCCCAGCCTCGCGATTGAAACGCTAGTTGCGCCGGTTGCTACGAGACCCCCGTCCAATTGTGCAGGTAAGTTGCCTTTTATCTCGTGCTTCCTTTACATACACAACAAATTTTGCCTGCTCTCAGGTCCTTATGAATCTTGCGTCGCAGAGTCGATAGGCTATTACTTGAAAAAGCAGCTGAGAAGGTAGCGTTTTCGCGATCCTCCGAATCCCATCTTTGCAGATGATAGTTAAAAATAGATACTCTTCATTTCGACTCGAAGCTGCACGGACGCTGTATAAGCTATACCCCGTTTCATTTTAAATGCGATCAAAGTTTAATCTACATGTGCGAATCCCGAGCTTTGACCATAGCTGCCATGCATGTGCGTTCATGCAGTGCAAGTGCTGGTCACATCCTCCCCTTTGTAATTTTCGCATCATTCGCACTTAGATGAGAAACAGTATAGTCAAATATTGTATCTGGTATAGCAGTAGCAGTCCACGGTCGTAATCATGGCACTAGAAAGGCACAGAGCTCGAAACTTGCCACAAAAATGCGATCATTCTTTTTTTTTTGGGGGGGGGGGGAATAAAAATTTAATGGTTGTTACGTGTAATACAGTAAATTAACTTGGACAGTACAAATTCGTCGTTTCACATTAACCAGTACGAGTGAATTGCCACAGAAGTACCAATGCCGGCTTTCTGCAAAACGTGTCGTGCAGTGTATCTTCGAACCAAACATATCGAGCTAAAAATTCGGAGATTGCACACTGTCCAAGCCTAGCTAATGAGTGTCCCATGGAATTGACATGGGAGTAAACAATGACTAAGATGTATGTATTTTTGTTTAGTTCGCTAAGCAGACTAGGTCAAACAAAAGCCAGTGTGCAAGTGACAAACTTTATACAGTAAAACCTTGTTAATTCGGATCTCATGGGACCGGCAAATGTCCGAATTATCCGAAAGTCGAAATATCGAAAGGACAAAGAAAACTGCGCGAAAACGTTTCCCTGTGACATACCTTTATTCTGAGAAGAAATCTGTTATTACCGCCTGCTTTCTGGACGACACTTGGGCGGAGACGACAACTTTCGTTAGCGCGGTCGAGTGCTCCACCGCACTCGCACTGTCAGAGCTATGCATCCCGTGCGCTGACGATTTAGCACAGCAAGACCTCTTCTAGTTCCGGGTGCACCACCGTCCACAGCCGCTTTCTTTTCGCGTTGAACTTCTCGCTCTCGAAAGCCCGTAGGATATCGGCCTCAATTTTCACGTACGTGGCCAAAATGCTTCTCTTGACGTCGTAACTTTCCATCACTTGTCGAGCGGCGCCGTCCTTCAAGGCCCTTTTTGTCGCTAAATTCTTAGCCTAGTACAGCTGCAACGGAAAACGAGTAGCACAACTGACCAATAATGGGAGCGGCAAAATCGCGACACCCGGCACTATTTTTCCCGAGCACGCCGACTGCGGAGTGCCAGTCACGTTGAATTTCACAACGCGGGGGTGGCCGGTTAAAATCTCGGGCTTTAGGATCCCCGCGTTGAGGCATGAAACGTGACTGTCCCTCTCGCTATTGGCGCGCTCGGGAGCAATAGCCCCGCGTGTCGCGATTTTGCCATTCCGGTCGTCGGTCACTTGTGTTACCCTTTTTCCGTTGCAGCTATGCTTTTGCCGCTTCCGTGCCAGGAGAGTAGCACGGCAATCCAGAGCAAAACTGGTGCGAAACATGGAGAACCGGAAGAGCGGAGAACCATAGGAAAACCGGAAAAACTACGTGTGCACCTCGGATGGATAGCGGTCATACCCTTTGGAACGGATGGTAGCTAGCGCCACCTGCCGAACTCGTCCGAATTAACCATAGCGCGCCGCGTTTCCTTCGAATTAATGAGCGTTTGCTGTCATTGACTAATACATACGTTTGACGGGACCGGATTGGCAGTTCAAATTATCCGAATTTCCGAATTATCGGGGGTTGAATTAACGAGGTTTTACTGTAACATTGTTCGTCACTTCAAGGTCCCAGATGGGCTGTTGACGTCCAGAAACCCGCTCCAACAGATGATAATCATTCAGCTATCGTGAGGAATGTCAAGCCAGCCACATTCTGACCCTCGTTTCTAGTCCACTCACTGACGATCCTTCCTTGCTTCATCAATGCCTAAATATGCCAGCCACCGAGAGACTACTCAAATATGTTAGTGACGGTGGCATGAGAGACTTCAGTATTGTCGCTTCAGTCCAACGCCATGTTCGGGTTCCGGTCACACCTATCCACGCAAGGTGTCCTGCTCCACAGCAAGGAGGACATTGACAGAATCTCCCGTAGGACGACACAGGTGGTCCTGGCCTTGGATATCAAGGGCGCCTTCGACAACGTCAGTCACACGCTGCTGTTCGAGAACCTGGCCTCGACCGGGTGCGGCCCCCGTATGTACGACTAAGTGCGGGGCTTCCTGAGCGACTGCACGGCCACCATCAGTGTCAAGTTCATCCGCTTGGGCACCATCCTGGTCCCGAGCAAGGGCACAACGCAAGGCTCGGTCCTGTCGCCAACGTTGTTCAACCTGGCGATTGGCAAGCTACCTCCGCTACTGGAACAGATTCCCCGGATAAACACACCCTCTATGCAGACGGCACCATGTGGGGCGGGCAATCCTCCAGCTCAACACTGTTCAAGAGGCAGAACAACTCCAGCCGATCCAGAAATTCCTCTGGTGACTGGAGATCTCCAAAACCGGCGAACTTGGGCAGTTCAAGCAGGACGAACCTTTGTGTTCCGTTCACAGCGGCTCCTTGGAGGGAGGCCATGACACTTGACGTTGCGTCCTGTTGTGGTTTGATGGGTGCCGCTAACAAAAGTTCTCGCACTTCAGCGGCGGCTTGCTCAAGCTGCAGTGCCGAGCCATCCGTTCTGCTCAGCACAGCTTGGATGAAGTCCGCGACTTGGGCGTTCATTCTGACCCCGAAAGAGCACCGACTTGTTAGGGTTTAATTCTCTTAAGAGACCTTCTCCTTACACAAGACAACCGACTCTGTCTGAGCCCTTACTCCAGTTGTAGTCAGGAGGCAGCCGGAGTTGTACTGGATCCATGAAGATGGCGACCCTCGCGTACGGGGCGCTTCTGTTACGTTCCGAATCGGAGCGTGTTTTCCGGGACCACCAATATGTCGGAGGCTAGGTTTGTTCGAGAATATACCGCCTCACGAAGGACCATAGCCTGCTGGCTCTGCGACGAGCTTTGCGGAAAGCTTCAACGACATCGCGTGCTAACCGTGGAGCTGCAAGTGCTCGTCGGCCTCCGCTTCTATGCCGCTGGCCGGTTCCAGGGTACAGTGGCAAGCAACGAAAACGTTGGTTCACCAATGCGGTGTGAGTCGTGTGCTGCTGGATGTGACGGAGGCGATCATCGATTGCCTCCGTCCAGCGTGGGTGACGTTCCCGCAAACGGAGCAAGACAAGGCGGCAGCCAAGAGGAAATTCTTCCTTCAGTGCAAGTTCAGTTGCATGATCAGTAAATACCCTTCCATGTACTAACGGTGCTTTGTCTGAAAGTCAGAAGGGAGCAGTTAGGTACTAATTACCCAATGTGCTTGGTCAAGAGCTTTCGGAAGAAAACAAAATTTATTTTGTTTTCTTCCTAAAATTTATGAGTTTAATGAATCTAATGAATTATTAGAGCACACAGCTATGACGGGGCCAAGAACTGTTGGAGGTTTCCGCCCTCCCAGGATCAGAAAATTGTTTGTATAACGTTTATTGACACATTCTGTATTCATTTTCATGTTTTCACTTGCACTAGCATGGCGCCAGCCTTGCTCTTTGAAGTTGTGTGCTTATATGATAAAGTGAGCCGTTGTTGCCCGATTAATAAAGGTGCTGAAACCATTTTGCGTGCTGCGTCGATGGCACTGAGGTTGCCGTGCCGTGCAACCAAAACCCATAAGTGAGCTGGAACACTTCCAGTGTTTTTTCACCGACGCCTTGTTGACTGATACAGTCCACGAAACTAACCGCTACGCGAAACAGAAAATCTCAAAGCTGGGGGTACCAATGAAACCACTATATTTACAAACTAGATGGAGGCAAGAGCAAAGACTGTGCAGTCCGCTAGTGAGAGGAAAGTCAAAGGGCAAAGACGTTAAACTGTTTTCTACCGTAAAACCTGCATTTAACACCCTGGCTTGCACACCGGCATTTGCTTTGGAAAGTATCCTACACTGCACAAATACCGCTAGCGTAGTTCAATAATTCAAATTAAAACATCAGGAGAATACAGTTAGTATTTCAAACTGAACATACCGATTGTAGTATGTTAGAGAGTTGAATTTCAATTCGTTCATTGATTTGATCATTTTTCACTTAAACTAATTCTGACCACGGGAAGGGGGCCTACAAGGGGAAAACTCGCATGACCCCAAGGTTAAGAAATCTTAGAGAAAGGTAAGATAACTACTAACGAACATAATCTAATCAAACCGGTACAGACCACCCCAGTTCACTTCTACATGCTCTTAAGATCCATAAAACTGGTTACCCAGGTCGCCCAATTATGTCCGCGATACGTACAGTGACAGAGCCTATATTAGGATATGTAGACAATGTAAGTAAACATATGCCTACAGTCCTGGATTCATATAATAAGGACACTACTCACTTTTTAAGAGAAATATCAGATTTATGTATACCAAAAGAATCATATCTGGTCACTCTCGACGTATGGTCTTTGTATACAAATATCTCACAATGTGATGGAATAACCTCCCCAATTGATACGCACACGCTTCATAAACAACCAAACACCCCAGATGAACATGTTGCTACCCTAGCAAGGCTTTTCTTGGCACTCAATAAATTTAAATTTAATTATGAATACTATAGGCAAGTAGTGGAACTGCCATGTGCACCAAAATGGCACCTAGCTGTGCAAACATATTTACGAGAAAACTGAACTCCAAAAATTTCTTTCCGAATGTCCCTTAAAGCCACTAATATAGGGCACCTCCTGCAAAGCGCCACGCAACGCACGAACCTATGTATGACCTATAGCATTAATTACCCTAACGTAAATAACATCTTATACGGTACTATTACATTCTAGAACGGCGGTCGGCAACCTGCGGCCCGGGAGGCAAAATTATACGGTTCCCGGCACGCAATTGATTGAATGGAACAAGGGTTACGAAGCCGCCGAAGGACAAAATCTTTGGCAGTGCATTTCCTCCTTTTCAGTCAACAAATTTTGGTTACGTGTTACAATAGTCACCAGTCTACTAGTTTTAATCAACATGCCTTCACCAAGGCAACCTCGAGGAAATATTCACAATTCGCTCCAACCATCACCATTCTCAGCAACTTCCAGACCAAGTAAGTCTTCCAAAACTTTTGCCCGCGTCAAACAAACTCTCTCGTGTACACCTTTATCAGCAGGGCCCGTGTTGCAGATATAATCGGTGTCCTTGGAACAATGAGGACACTGGTGTTCCACGACAGAACCAACGACCTTGCGGACTGCGGAGCCACGAGTACTTTGGAATGGTATGGGGAGCTCATTAATGCTGCTCTCCGCCGGCGACCCTTTGTTGAGTGGCTCAACGTCACCTTCGTGCTACCTCGATTCGTAAACCGCCACCGAGGTTGAAAGGACAATCACGCCTTTGTCAGTTGGGTTAAACTGGGACGCGAAGGTATTCAACGTGGCTGCGAAGGATAAATGTCATCACATCCAGAGGTTGTTCTACCTGGACGACAGGCTCCTTTCTCTCCCTAATGCTCGGGCCCTGGCAGCTGACGGGCTTATCTGAGCTTCGAGGGCGTCGCGCTCATCTCCCAGACCTCGGCGAGAGGGCAAACCGACGCCGGTTCGGACCAGCTCACAGTTGGTCTTTAGGTTTTCACCACGGCAAGTTTATGCGTGTGCACTTGTACTATCAGTTCGGTGTTGCCCGGGGACACAACACCATGGGCTGCTTCGGCTTGTCCTACGCTGCAACCAAGGACCGGAAGGTGCGACGAAGAACCACAACGGCCGAGTGTACCCGTGACCCCCGCACCCGGCTTCCGGGTAATACGGGAGATTCAACAGGTACAAGGTAGTTAGTGTGCAGGCGAGCTGGTGATAGTTGATCATTTTGCGTACTGTGGTGAGGAAAAAAAAGACTTTTGGGTCAAAGAAAATGACACAAAGGGGAATGTGTCAGTCGAAGAAAAATAAACAAGAGGGGTCATTGGTGACATGGACGACCAAAAGCGCCCATGTCACCACCTCCATCCCGACGCTTGCTGCTGTTTACGCGAGGCTCATTCTTTCTTGTTTCTGGCATGAGTTTGCCGATTCAACCTTTATTTTCAGCTTTGCACTCATTGACCCTTTTCCCTCCGTGACATTATAAATCTTGCAATACAAAACTCTCCTTGTTAAATTTCGAACTGGAAATGGTGTCGGCAGGATATTGCAGTCTAGCAGATACGTATACTAGTCCAAGCTTTATTCCGAAATTGTGCGTAACGCCTCGCTCTGGAAGAGTGCTTTCCCCTTAGCACACGAATGCGAAGTGACGAAGGAAGACGAGCAAACTCACAATGTCTACTTTGCGGTTGTCACTTCACTGCAGGAGACCAATGCACGGTGAGAAGCACACTCAATTAAACTTGCTAACTCGCCAGAATACGGACATGAAAAATATTGTGAATTTTCTGAATACAGTCAGGGTTTGATATGAGATCAAATCCAATAATACATTATTTGAAGCAATAATCTAAAGTTCTGAAAACTCCCACAAGCCTATCATAACAATCCGGCTGGGTGGTGAGACCCGAGTCTTATACTCTCAGTACTACTAAAGTGAAATTAAGTTATGGTGCAATGCTGGTGCAAATTCCCCACATTTTGGTTAAGTGTAGCAGGATATAGCAGGGTAAGCACATTGGCAGAGTTTGACATATCAATCCCATCATATCAATTCTACTGTCAGCTCAAAAACAATCCAACTAAGCAGCATGCCAACGTGATACAAGGGCAGCAGGCAAGCTAGAACAAAAAAAAAGTTATTAAAACCCTTCAGGGGATTAGCAACTAAACACGCAAGTCCAGGTCGCTTTTACATGCTACCGAAAAATCGGAGGGGAACCCAAGCCGCCCTATTATATTTAGATTAGGAACCCTCACCGAACCAATATCTATCTCGATTGATATCTTAGTTAGGAATGTCCCATTCAATTTCCCAACATAGATTCAGGACACAAATTATTTCTTTAGGAAAATTTCCAAAATAAAAGTTTCCAAAGACACCTTACTTGTGACGATGAATGTATCACCGTTATACACAAGCATCCTTTACAACGATGGCATAGAGGCCCTCGTGAAAGTGTTCTACACTTACATTAGTGACGACCCCTCTCGCATTTGGTCTTTAAGTTAAATACCTTTGAACTTAATGAAATTACTCATTTGATTGCCAACTCTTGTTTGTCTGTTGGTGTGCTGGTTGATATTTTCCGTTTCCAAACCCCCAGGTCCCTACCTTCGGCTGAGGCCTTCTCATGCCTCCCCTGCCACCCCGACTGCGGGGTGCCTCAGAGGTCAGGGGACAGGCTGCCCACGTCAGAAGCGACACTGGTTTCGCCACTTGGGCAAGTGATAGTCAACCCACCCTTCTCCTCCCCTTTTATTAGTATTTTGTTTGCCTTTGTTGCAATGTAGGTTTGTGTTAGTGTTACTGTTTACTTCGCTTGATTATGACAAAATTATGCCAAGTTCTCACCCCGAAACAAAGTATCGTCATACCGAAGAAGAGAGGACCCCTCTCGAAATGTCAAATAAACCTTTCCTTTCTCTTTGTTCAGTAAGTTTAATTTTCTTCTGTACAAACAGTTACTGGTCCACTAGTTTCAAGGGAGAGAGAGAAGGCTCGCAAAAGAGGAAATACTAACATGTACCTATATAATAGCCAAAGTCAGACAATCCCCAATAGTTGGGGAGGGAGGTAAAATTGCTGAAGTGTTTTGCCACTGCCAACATCGCAGCGACGGATGGGAGCCGCAGCCAGGAGCAACTCAAGAGATGGCGGTAGCAACCGATGATGAAGGCGGCCGCATTGGAAAATCTGCAGCCAGGGGCTCCACCTCCACCATGCATGCCAGGCGCCCGTGGCAATTTGCAGCTGGGAAGCTGGTTTTAAATCTAAACCAGATGTGCGTGCTTGCTTTTATCCATCCTCTTTCTGTTCTGTAGGTTTGTTCCGATCACTTTTTGCTTTCCTTGAACTTGATGCAAACCAGAAACCATGAACGCTCAGCCTTCTATTTATGAGGTAAAGAAGAAACAGCGAACGAAGCATCGCTTCGTACCGGAGTGCTCGACTGGCTACAGATCTGCGAAAGGCAAGCACACGTTACTCGCTGTTTCGAAGTATCCAGTCCTCTTTTCACAGTGAGGTAAAAATATCCCAAGAGCCAACATACTTCTGCAGCCACACTCCGCGGTATGCGAACTCCACTTTGATGAGTGGAACATCGAGAAATTTCCCCGAAGTCCGCGTCGAAAGGTATGTCGTCAAAATGAAATGCGGCATTCCGCTCCTTGCACCAGATGCCGTTCCGACAGTGTTCCCAAACCTGCCAAAGTACCTGACCAAAAAGACGCCCCTGAAACGCAAAGATAGCTCCAGAGAGGAAAGCCAACATGCGAAATGCACCCGCAGAAACAACCCTACCAACGCAGAGTCAGCTTCAGGGCCCGATTTTTTACCCGCACCAGCCGAACGTCTCCAATTTGCGCAAAGACCGCGGTGACGGAGTCATCCTCCCGTCATTCAAGTGGATCAAACATCCATTCCCCGAGTGTACAGTATTTGCTGATGTGTATCTGGATCGCAGCAAAAGTGCTCTGCTTGCTGACAAGTTTGTGTTGGTCACAGAAGCATCACGAGCCTCTGGGGAGGAAAAGCTTGTCTGCACACTTCTCTCGAAAGGGGGCACATACAAGGTGGTGCAGCTGAGCTCCAGCAGTTTCTCGACGACACGGACCGTTCAGAACTTTGCATTGGTGCTGGAGTTCCCGAGGAATTCCTTCCTCCGCAAGTAGGTGACACCGCAACAGTGAGAATACAAGAAGGTGCAGCTATCAGCCGAAAGTGTGCACGGACAGTGGACACACAGGATAATTAATTTGTCTTTACATCTGAATGCTAACATATAATCAAACTTAAAAAAGAAAAAGAAATCGAGAGGCACAATATACTTTCCTAATCTTGGAAGGAGAAAAAAAACTATGCAAATATAGCTTGCCACACATCTACTTTTAAAGGTAAAACTTCTCAAGTCATGGTGCAGATAGCATAGTGGCATCTGGAGTGCAAGATGGGGAGAAGAATTGAAAAGAAGACAAAGATTAACCCCTTTGATTGTTTACTGCAATCGACAGAAATGTTTGGGGACAGTTTCCCTCCCCCCCCCCCTCCTTTTTCCAATGCCATTGGACAAGCGGAGGAGTCTAAACAAGGCGATAACAATAGTATCCATTCTGCTCAACTCTCTAGCCAACAACAGTTATACAGGCGGCACATAGCACTAGTTAATATTAATTACTCCCCTGATGTGAGGTTTTTTTGAGCGATCCAGGCGGTCTCTGTTTGATTGTCACCTAAAAGAAATCTACTGTTACAAGCGTACCATGAGTCAGCGAAACAACATCAAGATCAGGTCTGCAGATTTGGTTCAAGCACAAGTGGATGAAACAGTCTCGCCGCGATAACTTGCTCTCATCGGCACGTAACCATTCGTCGGAGTACCCACTTCCGGTTACTTGGACCCTACCGGCTTCCTGTTGGCCCCTACAAAAAGCCCAACGACGGACGGCAGCCCATTCCTTGAGCGATCCAGGCAGCCTCTGTTTGATTGAATAGTAATAACTAATATAAATAAGGTCACTAAATTAACAGTTAGGGGATAACTGTTGGCCAGTATTCATTTCGAAAATATTCTGACGATTTTGAATAAAGTTAAGTTCAATACCCGACCACTTTCTTCAAAGTAACCGGCCTCAAAATATAGAGGAGATTCTTCATTCCACCAGGAAATCACTGATTGCATAACGGATGAAGTGTATTGCACGGTATATCTTAGTTTCAAAACAATCTTCTTACGGGATCGTTTTTTGCTACCTTGGACTTGGGACGATTAGTTCTGGGACCATTTGTTCCAGGACCATTTGTTCCGGGACCATTAGTTCCGGGACCATTAGTTCCGAGACCATTAGTTCCGAGACCATTAGTTCCAGGACCATTTGTTCCTACACCCGTTGCATATATGCAATAGTGGGCAGTTAGTTCAAAACAATCTCGGTGTTGCATATCTCCAAAAAGGTTCTTTTTTTTTCCTTTTTTGACATTGGTATGTACATAGTAGTATTTTAAAATATCTTTACCTGCCTGCAATGTGATTTTTTTTTATAAAGTTAGTGATTCTTTTTTTGCATTTGCACAGGCACCACCAGTTTTTGCACCGTCATCCTTTTATGGGGTTCCAACTAGACCAAAGCGCATTTTTAAGAAGAACCTGATTGGATACATCGATACAAATGAAAGTGACTTTTCCTGTGACGACAGTAGTGGAGACAAAGCCAGCTTTGATGTACAGACAGCAGCAGGGAGGAGAACGAGAGCAGCAGTGAAGAGGACGATGGTGCCTGTGACCTTGATGGGGACGAAGCTACAGTGGGAACTGATGTTACTCCCAAAGATTGGAGATCTCAATACAATAAAAATTGTTACACCTGGAGAAAGGCGGCCTTTGACCAGCAACCGACCGTGTACCAGGACGAGTTTCCGTTGCCTCCTGCTGGTCCTCTAAGAGCAAAGCACTACTTCGACATGTTTGTCTCCTGGAGAGACGAAAAAACAGTGGCTCGTAAGCCGCTGTTTGGCCACCCTGGCATAAGCATTGTATATTTTTTAAGTTCAGTTTTGTATACGATGTCCCTAGTACTGTTTATTCACTGCAAAAAACCGTCATTTTACGTAAATATCTGGTACATACACTTGCCAGTATGGCAGGTAGAGAGTCTTTGCAATTTACAGAAGGAGACTAGAAAATGACAAGCAAGGCATCACTTTGAATCCGAGGACACAATCTTTTCAGAATTCATTTTTCGAGAGTCTTTCGATATGAAAACATGCTCGCGCTACATGAAATTGCAAGTGACCATGAGCTTTCAAGCACTTGTGGTCTGTACCCACATTCACTACCAAAACCCTCCAGAACTTTCAATTTATAAAAATGATAAGATTTACACTCGGAAACTCCATGCTAAGCATCATGTTCATTGTATTGGGGTCCTTTTTACTTCGAGTGATATTTAATTTGCTGCTCGTTTTATGTGAGCTGCACCGATTGGTTCTCCACTTGCACCTCAAGAGAAGTAGTGGTGCGGGATTTATTATTCAAGGTCCCTTTCATTTGGACTAAATGATATGAATCTATGTTAATGAGTTGAGTGCTGTGTATTTCCACACTCACATGGGCTATATGTATCGCTTGATATACGTTACTTGATTTCACTTTGGGAAGCTCATGTCAATATAAAATGAATATGTATGTCAAAGACTGGACACCAGTTCAATCTCACAATATCGGAGGTGTCGTGCATTGTAAATGAGCTCCACCGGTCCGGTCTTGTGCTCATGTGGTGGGCTAAGTTGACATATCTCAATAGGAAAAGGATTTTTTTTTAAACAAAGTTCCCGAGGAAATGCCTACCAAGAAAACTTCACTCGTAGGCAAAATGACCTTGTCATTTCCTCAAGGGGAAAGGCGAGTCCTAAAAATGCAAAAATATATCAAAAAAGTTAATTTTTCAGAAATCTCCTATTGGGTGTCTTAAGTATAAAAAAAAACGATAATTAGATTGCGAAGAACGCGCCCAAAATCTCCCCGAAGAAGAAAACCGAGGTCGAAATTAGCGCTCTATTTGCTCCGCCTTATCGTGCCCATTCGCGGCCATTTTGGTCTCGTTCGAAAGCTTGTTTCTCTGTCTACATTCTGGCCGCTATTTAAAATAGCATCCACCCGGTGGCTACACTCTAAGAAAAAAAGGGTCTAAGTGGGTGTATCTTGCTCACACCCATTTCCAGGTGGAGACACCTGGCAGCCATTCAAATGGTGTACCTGTACTCCCATCTTTCGTATCCTCTTTCAAAAGATCGACGGGTGCAAAGATACACCCTTATACGGCTTCGACCGAGTAGCTGTCTCGATTGGGTGTGGCTCGACTGTAGCAGCCTTTCATTTGGAGCATTAAAATTAAGCAAAAAAGCCAAAATAAGACAGTTTCTGCTGTTCACATTACAATGACGGTTTACAAAAATAATGTTATAAGTTAAGAGAAATTTTTTCGAAATGAGAATTGTTTTAGTTAGAATGGTTGGAATGCGACCACATGCAACAAGTGAAGGGGCAACACTGGTTTCAACAGACCAACATGGCGTCGTAGCGAGGAGCCCGAAGACGGTGGCCCATCGTCTTCCCGTTTTCGGAAGATACAGTTAGACCGGTGGGGCCAGCAGAGCCACGAGTGCTTTTTTCTGTGAGCTATTACTCTGCTGTTAAGCCGCACGTGCAGCTTGCTACCATCTATCCATCGGCAGAGAGTGAAGGGTGTCGTCGTCTAAGTTTTCTGTTTGTGTCGCCGTGTTTACGTCTACAAGAGCTGGGATCCGGGTTGCAACGTCGGCAGCTTAGTTGGTAAGTAAAACAAACTGCCGCCGTGTTCCTGCACCGGTGCTCGAAGTGTCACGTTGAATGTTAGCGTTACGATGCCAGCGCAATGACTCGTAGAATGACGTTTCATCGCCAGATGATTTTGTAGGGATCCCTATCATATCATCAAAACTTGTTTCGTGGAATTACATTTTGTGGACAACTTTTCATGGACGCAGGTTTCATGCACACGCGTTTCATTGACATGATCGTTTCATCGACCCTCGTCATGTGAACTGCACGCTGTCGGGACATTTCGTCACTCGTGTATCACTGGGGTGTGCGTTAACCCACCCCCCACCTGCGCACACGCCGCTTTGTGGCGACAGTCTGCAGCGGCTCATTACAAAAATGTTAACCCACCTGACAAACTTGAATGAGACAGTCGCGGCTTCAGCGGCGACTGTCTCATGCAGCTTATTACAGAAAAAAGCTAATATAAACTGTCAATGAAACGATTTGTCGATAAAACAATCTGTCCATGAAATATTGTGTGTCGATGAAAGAATCTGTCGATGAAACATTCAATGAACTGATTGCCACCGGGTTTCGTAGGCCTGGAACGAAACAAGGTCCAATTCATTTTATCGTCAGCATTTGCGACATCTCGTCGACAGCTTTTGCCGCGACGTGCCCTTGCATATCGATTCGGAACGTTTATTTGGTCGACTTGCGCCTCCGGCGGTACCCCTTTAGGGCCCGTATTGCTGTCGCGTACGACGGCTGCGGGCCTGCACGAGCCATGGCGCGTACAAAGAGGAGGGCCCCCTTTCTGTAGGCTATGCTGCCCAGGATTGCCCCACGGAGAGCATGGGCGGCCACGATATGCTTGCCTACCTAAGGCTTTTTCCCGGATTTGCTTTTGCTGTGTCAGTTTCCCGGGCGACCGGATTGACCCCTCGGAAGAAAAAAATAATCTCTCTTGCGGAGGGAGCGGGAGAGGGTGCTCCCTCCGTGCACCCTCTCCCCGCTCCGTCCGCGAAAGAGAATATTATTTTTTCTTCCGGGCGATAGATACGGCTGCCCGGAAGAAAAAAAAGCCAGCGACAAGAGAATGGTGGCGGACCACGGAGATTGGGGCGACTCTTTGCGTCGCTCACTTGCGAGCGCCAGGAGGGGGTGATCGCACGGGTCGCCCCAGACTTCCGCCAGATGGTAGCCCATGACGGCGGGGATGAGGGATCCCCCTTGCTGTTGGGGGAGGGCTTCCTGGGGCAGTTCTGAACAAGGAACAAGACCCTCAAGGTCCTCAAGGAAGCCTGTTAACCGCCCCCTACCGCCGCAGAGCCGGCAGCCAAAAGGCCTCGCAGCTCGGCTGCCCCAGGGACCAGCGCCTAGAGCCAAAGTGGGGGCCAGCAGCTCTTTCACAGGGGGACCCCTTCCCGAGGTTATCGAGGCAAGTGTAAACCTGCACCTCTTAGCATTACCGCTAGCGGGCCGACTGGCATATTGCCGCGAAGCGTGGAGGTTACTCACCCACGATGCACGGGTGCTTCAGAAAATGCAAGGGTATAAGCTGGAGTTTACACAGGTACCAGCGATTCAAGGGTTGCACAGCGTGCTGACCCAAGGGCACTCAAATCAGGTCCAGGAGGCAGTGTCCAAGCTGGTCGAAAAAGGAGCAGTCTCTCGGGTGCCGCTTTCCGAAGTGAAGTTCCTCTCCCCCTTCTTTGTAGTACAAAGGACAAGGTGCGCCCAATCCTAGATCTCAGACAACTAAACAAATCGGTGGAACACAACCACTTCAAAATGGAAGGCTGGCACTTGGTAAGGGATCTTATACAGCAAGGAGACTCCATGATACATACCGACCTGAAGGACGCATACCTGTCGGTCCCAACCTGCCAACAGGACCGCCCCTAGCTCGGCTTTCGGGAGGGGGACAGGGTCTATTGTTGGAACGTGCTACCATTTGGCCTCAGATCGGCACCGAGAGTTTTCACAAAACTACTGAAACCAGTCGCGGCCTATCTCCGGTCGAAAGGACTTCGCATCGTCATGTTTATGGACGACATCCTCGTCATGGACCAATCCCCCTCCCTAGTGGCAAACCAGGGACGTCTAATCATGAGCCTCCTACAAAATCTGGGTTTTGCCGTAAACTCTGAGAAGTCGGTTCCAACACCAGCCCAGGACTTGTTGTTTCTGGGATTATCAATAGATTCAAGACGATTGACGCTCGAGCTCCCAGGAGAGAAACTCGCCAACCTGCTGGACCATCTAGAGCAAAGGCTAGAGCAACCGGGGATCACGGCCCACCTGGTTGCAAGCTTGGTAGGATAACTGAACACATGCCTAATGGTGCTGCCAAAGGGTTCCTTTTATATCAGGAACCTTCAAACAGATTTGAAACAAGCCCCACAGAGAGGCACGTACACGACCACTCTTACACTATCCAAGGACATGTAGCAAGACTTAGCATGGTGGATCCAAGCACTGAGGAAGACCCCAAAGTGCCAGATCAAGACACCCCTAGTAGTGCAGACGGTACAGTCGGACAGCTCGTTGAGAGGGTGGGGAGCATGCTCAAAGGGGTGGACGATTGGGCATCACTGGACACCACTCCAATCCACTTGGTACATCAATGCCCTGGAGCTGATGGCAGCCTTCCTGGCCCTTCAGGCGCTGGCAAAGAATGTGTCTTGGGGCTCCATCATCCTCGAGCTAGACATTACAGCAGCAGTAGCTGCCATCAACAGGAGGGGCAGGCCCTGATCTCCACAACTCACCAGGATAGCCCACGAGCTATGGTCGTGGAGCTGGGTGAGGGGAATATCAATTAGGGCGCAACACATTCCGGGGCACATGAACACGGGTGCAGACCAAGCATCCAAGAGAGTGATGGATGCCAGCAGTTGGAAACTGCCTGCTCATATTCAGCAGGGTCAACTGTCTGTGGGGCGCTGAGTTTAGGTGCACCTGAGCCCGAACAAGGTCCGGGGTATCGAGTTGCGCTTGCTACACTCGCACGAGTTACGGTAATCCAAATGTTAGCCTCACTGGAAGCATTTGTGGGGGGCACGGCGCTCGGCTCGCAAATCACCTATCATCTCGATTATCATCTTGGTTTGAGCCTATCGTCTTATCGTCTTGAATATATCTGCCTCGTGCGATGTGCTGTTGAGCTCGGCATGGCGAATAGCTGTGCCATCAGATTGCGCCAACCAACCAAATGTGGAGCGAAATGTCCCTGAAAAAAAGCGGGTAAGTAAAACAAATTGACTTGCTCTGCATGTTTATAGATCCTTGATGGAGATACGCCTCAACGGGTAATCGGTCTCTTAGCTGTAGATGAGAAATTTAGCCAGTGCAGTACAACCGCTAACCTGGGGTTTTTAACGTGCATCACGCAGTAGTGATTACACGAAAGCGTGCCGGTACGAAACTCGTCCAGATCGAAACGGGCGGGGCGGCGGGGATCAAACCCAGGAGGTTCCCAGCGTAAGCTTTCGCTCCACGCTCCAAGCTGAGACGCGTTAGCCCACTCGGCCACTTCCTCCCCAAAGCGGGTAAGTTATTTTTCTGAAAATTTTATATTCATGTTGCTTTTCTGGATCGATTGTCCCACCTTGGTTCCTTTGTCCGTTATATATCTCGCTGTTGCAAAAACAAAAGATGTGGCAAAAATTAATTTTCCTTCATCCTCACTCGTAGATTTCTTTGGAAGCAGGTTACACGGAAAGGGGAAGGTTAAAGCTATGTCATTAATAATTAAGAAGTTGTTAAACTTTTTTTAAATATCTGTTCTTTCTAGACTCGTTCCTAACCATCTCTTGGAAACATCTACAGGCATCAATTGCTGCACTGAATCCTCAACATCATGGATCCGGGTGAGGGTTCCTCATCAACATCGAAGTGAAGAAAGCAAAGATTTTGTGATGCATGAATTGAGCAGACGGAATTTCAGGGCTGGTTGGCTGCCATCCCTGGGGATCCGTTCAGGGTGCTCTGTAAAGTTTGCAGTACTAGTATGGTCGCTGACAATAGTGAGCTTAAAAAGCACGTTGAAAGGCAAGGCCACAAGAAAGCCATGTTAGGTCTCCAGAAAAAACACCTAACGGGGTTCGTCCAGGAAAAGCCCCAAGACTCCTTGAATGACAAAGTGAAGATGGCAGAGATTAAGCTTTCTGCATAGTCAGAGAACACTCCCTGTCATTCAAGGAGATGGACAACATCGGCGAGCTTGTGAAAACTGTGTTCTCCGATTCCAAAATCGCAAAACAGGTGAGGCTTCACAAGACGAAATGCGTATCAATTGTGAAAAATGTGCTAGCAAAGGCGGACGTGCGGAGCTTTTTCGCGATACCGAGAGAGACGCAGTTATCTTTTTTTGTTGATGAGGGCACGGACGTCTCGAGCGCAAAACTCCTCTGCTGCATCGTACGTTATTATTGCGATGCTGTAGATGATGTCACCACGCAGCTGCTTGAAGTTATTCTCTCGACACCACAAGTTGCTCCGCAGAGTCTCTCGCAACTGCTGTTGAGCAGTTCTTATGTCACAGGGAGATTCCAATAAAAAACATCATTGCACTGACTTGCGATAACGCAAGCGTGATGTTAGGCAAACACAACTCTTTGATGACCCGTCTCCGCGCGAATGCGGACAGAAGCTTTGTGACCATCAAGTGCATTTGTCAGTCTTTACACATCGTCGCCAGCAAAGCTGCGATAAAACTACCGCAGAATCTTGAAGATCTGCTTAAGAATGTTGCGAGTTACTTCGGGCATAGTTGCAAGCGCCAAGCTCAGCTTGCTGATCTGCAGGAATGCCTTAAAACAGAAAAGCATAGAATCCTAAGGCCGAGCGAAACGCGGAGGTTGGCACTGCAAAAATGCGTCGAGCGCGTCCTTCAGGAATGGCACCCATTGAAGTTGCTTTTTTCGCAAGTGTCACCGCAGGGCTGATCTTGGCCAACATTAACCCAATTAATGAGGCCAATTAATGAGGTTCATGGCCTACGTCTTGGGTTTTTTTCATCAAAATGAATGCTCTGTTTCAGAGCAAGAAGAACCACATCGCTGTTATGCAACAAGAAAGCCTAAGGCTCATTCGGTGCCTGTGCCAAAATTTTATGCGACCTGAAGCAATTCAAGATGTTGAGAAGCTGAACCCCATGAATCTGTGTTCTCTTCTTCCGCTGGAGGAAGTTTATATTGCAGAAAGCTGTCTAGAGCTCGGATGTCAAGCACGTAAGGCTGCGCTGTCTGGCGTTCTACTAGACGGCTGTCGTCAAGGTGAAGAAAAGGCTCCCAATATCCGGACCATTCATCCAGCCCAGCACATCGTATGTGGCGGCGCCCGAAGACTCGGTCAAAGGGGTCATGTACAACGCCTATGCGGGAGACTCGCCTGAATCGGACCCCGCCAAGGATTCAGTACAAGAAACCCAGGGATAGAAGTTGTGGATGCCCGAAGGACCGGACAGTCCAAAACGATACAGATCACTTTTTTTGGAAAGAAGCTACCAAGCCAAATCATCTACCAGTGCGGCGTCTTTCGGGTGCACCCCTTCAGAGAGGAGCATGAAGTTTGCTTCAACTGCAGGAGAGTAGGATACCGGGCCAATGTCTGCTACAAACCCAAAATGCTCCTCCGCCGCTGTTGCGGAGAAAATCACCCACCCCCGGCGCAAGGAGAACAGCCCACCTGCCAACCCGCCTGCATCGTGGGCCACAACACAGGCAGCCGGAATTGCAAGTTCCGGCTGATTAAGAAGAACCAGCAAGCAGCGTCCCACGCCAACCTGACACCCAACCAAAAGGACAGCCACTCAACACTCGCTGGTCACCAGTCACGGTCCAACCAAACTCCGGGGACAGGGTGCTACCGGCAACGGAGGCAACCAGAGCCGGGACGCCTCCAGCTCCTTCCCGCCACTGGGAAGGTCAGCAAGCAAGGAGAAGCTTGAACCGCAGACGCAGCGAGAGCCGCTCCAACAAAAAGGTGAGCTGGCCAGCAGTGGCTTCCTAGTCAGTGAATGCTCCAGAGAAGGAATTAAACCTCCTACTACAATCCCGAGACCAAGAAACAGCCAAACTTAAGAAAGAGTTGGCTGAAATTAAACGCCTCTTACAAGCGCCTCAGGCAACAGCAGCCACTGTGCGGTACCCTCCCCCCACTGCGTCCCATGCTTCGGCCATAATGCGATGGACACAGACGCCGTTCCCCCAACACCCACCACCGCATCCCAGGTTGCGGCCAATAACGCCACGGAACCAAACGCCAGAATAGCACCTAAAAGACCGCTTCCTCTAAAGGAATGCCAGGAATCCAAACAAAGGGCCGAGGTGTCGGAAGCCGACACCCCACAGCCGTCGAAAGCGCCTACCAAACTCAGGGCAGACATAAACACTCTCTCCGAGAGAACTAGCATAATTTCAATGGAACAAGCAGCCTTCCAAGGCCTTGTTACCGACAAATTTGCGGCGTTAGATAACCGTTTTACAACACTAGAGGGACAAGTACCCCAAATATCCACCTGCATGCAACAAATAATGGATAGACTCGCAACCATCGAGACCCGCTTACTCCCGATCTTGGATCTGTTCACGACGCCACAACCCTGTATAACCCAGCAAGGCTCCACGCCAAATATTTTAAATTTGGCAATGGAACTGCAGAGGCTTCCGCCGTAAGCGGGTACACTTGCAGCTCCATATCCAACATACACTCTCTGGTGCAACCCCAGGAGTGATTGCATTGCAAGAAGCTAGCGGCAGGGCTACACTGCCAGGCTACAGAGCATACCTGCCAACCAATTATGACACTAGTACCACAGCCACAGCTCCTTCGCAGCCACGCTCGTGCACAGAAACATCACCGCGATTCAACATTTCATAAACGGATTGGAAGAAGACTACAGACTACTTGAGATAGTACCAAGGCAAAAAAGAGACACAAACCTTTTTATTCTTAATGTATGCAACCCGCCCAGAAACAGGCAAGGGACTACCACACTTGTTGGTAAACACATCGAAGCTGCTGTTAGAGCTCAGCTAA
>JABSTQ010008138.1:0-25724 GCA_013358835.2 Ixodes persulcatus | reverse complement strand
AGGATATGCATCACGTGTACTGACAGGCAGTGAGAGCAGATATTCACAAATTGAAAAAGAAAATCTGGGCATAGTCTATGGATGCGAAAAGTTCCACCAGTTTGTGTATGGTCAGTCCATCACCATTGAAACAGACCATCGTCCGTTACTAGCAATAGCAAAAAAAGCTATTGGAGACATGCCGCCACGACTTCAGCGATATTTTTTACGACTGATGCGATACGATTTTACATTACAGTTTGTCCCCGGCAAGCAACTTGTACTGGCAGATGCGCTGTCCCGGCTAAACACAAGAAGCACAGATTCAACTACAGACGATGTCGAGGTTCACGCAGCAGCTGTACTAGCCACCCTTGTCAGCGACAAGACCAGGACACGACTCATCAAGGAAACTGCACAAGATGGCGAACTGCAAGACGTCATCAACGCCCTTATGAACAAAGCACCACTGCAAGGCAAGTTTAAGCCATTCCTATCGGAACTTTCAGTGGTTGATGGCATACTGCTGAAGGGCACTAAAGTTATTGTACCACAAAGTCTAAGACGCGAGATGCTACATCGTGTACATAGCGGACATCTAGGAATAGGGAAATGCAAATCTCGTGCACGGCAATTGATGTTTTGGCCAGGAATGACAGCTGACATTGTTGCATGGATAAGCAAGTGTTCCACCTGTAAATGTTTTGCGTATCAACACCCCGATGAACCACTGATGATGCGAGAAACACCTAGGCAGCCATGGGCGAGAGTTGGAGTAGACCTGTGTCAGTACGCAGGTAAGACCTATCTAGTCGTCTACGATTCCTACTCAAATTTCCCGGAAGTTGCGGAGCTGACGGACACGACGTCAAAAACAGTAATTGACGCTCTGTCAAGCATTTTTTCAAGGCACGGAATACCTATGGAAGTATGCACAGATGGGGGACCACAATTCACTGCACGAGAGTTCACAAATTTTGCTGCGCGTTTTGACTTCGTGCATGTGACCTCTAGTCCCTACTTTCCCAGGTCCAACGGTCTCGCCGAGAAAGGTGTTCAAATAGTAAAGAGGCTCCTAAAAAAATGTCTACATTCCGGCGAAGATTTTTGGCTAGGTTTACTTAACTATAGAGCGACGCCACTCGAGTGTGGAGAAGCGCCTGCAGAGCTACTGATGAAGCGCAGGCCGCGTACTCTTCTTCCCGACTTCACAACCCGGCCCACTCGCACCGTGCGCAAGCATGCTCAGAACTTGCATCAGGGACACCAGCTACCCCCACTGGAAGATGGAGATTGTGTCAACGTCAGAGGCCCCAAATCATGGGACACGAAAGCGCGGGTGGTAGGCAGCGGAGGGCCAAGATCCTACCGAGTTTACACAGAAAAGGGACGAGAAATGCGCCGGAATCGTCAACATCTTTTAAAAATTCAACAAAAGGCCTCTTTTTCAGATGAAAGTGGTTCTGACGGGTACGACACTGCAGACGAAACTGTGCCACCACAGATGACTCCTCCAGGAAGCGGTCTTGGTGGCACCATCAGTCAGCATCCGGAAACCCCACCATCGTTGCCTCCGCCCCGAAGATCATCCCGACGAGTGTGTCCTCCACATCGTCTAACCTATGACGAGAACTTTGAGCAAGAGGGATAGTTCCTTGTGTGTGTGTGTGTGTAGTGTATTATGAGTCAAAGTTTTATTTCATTTTTTTTAAAGAAAGGAAGGTGTATCGGCCATTGGCCTAGCACGACCGAGCAGCACGTGGGGCTGGCTTCACGTGCTAATAAAAAAGAGCACGCGCTGTTCGAACCAGCAGCAGCAGCCATGGCCACACCGATTTGCTTCTCTGTCCTTTTTATCTAAACGATACGAGCGGTTGAATCCCCCTTAAGAGGGTTATTAAGGAGACAATTGATTACGAGCGCCGGAAATTGTATTAGTAGGCCATCTTTGACCTTGGATGAGAAGAAACGGAGGTTCTTGTCTCTCTAGTTTATTTTGTTTTTGTCCAGCGGGATGATTTCTTCTACTTTTCTTTCTTCTTTTTGTTTATCACGAAGTCGTACCAAATCGTTGTTTGGGAGCTAAGGTTTGTTTTGGATGATGAGACACGGCCGTTTTTGCGGGTCTAGAGTTGATGTATTCACCGGACGCTTAAGACTGCAGTCATGCACGTGTCTTTTTGTTTGAGACCTTCAAATGTGGTCCCTGTCGATGACCAGGGGTTGTGCTCGTGATATGTGAAGAGAAGAAGAAAGACTGTGTCACATTAAATCATTGTAGTGCTTTTCTAAAACGGTGTTGCTCTTGCCTTTTTAGCTCCTTATTTCTGGGTTTTTCTACTATGAAACTTAATCAGATATAAAAAAGATATATGTATGTATGTCAGAGAAGAGAATGTACATTCTCTTTTACTCTTAGGATTTTACGAACTTCTTTGTTTACAAGCATGATTTTAATGTTGCATAAAAGCACCTTAAAAACATCAGGGGTGTTGGAACGCGGCAAACTGCAAACGTGCCACCTTTTTTTTCCAGCGCTTTTTTTAGGAGTTTACCGCTTGCGTCTAGATAAAACCTGATTGAATGGTTTTTCGGCCGATTGATGATTTATCGATTTAAGGAGTCAAGCTACACTACACCACTCCAAAAAAGGGCTTCTGGCTAGCGCCATTTTCAGCATTCATGCGCGTGCGGTGCGAATTATCCGCTCGCTTCTCGAAGCGACGAACATGAGCGTGTCGTGCTTGGCTGTGATGATGGCACGCTGGGTTGTAATCTCGTAAACATTAGAACAATGCAACGATGAATGCAGCGTGCTGAACTGACTACGGATTCGGATTCAAACACACGTTTCGTGCCCAAGAAGTGGCGACTGCCTAAGTTGCTTGAGGCTGCGGTCCCACGGCAGCCATCTTGAACAAGGCGTTAGTTCAACCAATAGATGGCGACACGCCCCCGTGGGGTGGCCGAAACATTGGTTCGATGGCTCGAGCACCATCACGTTCCCCTCGTGGCCTTGCTCGCGCCGCTGCCAGCTGTGCTCAGCTGGCTCAAGTAGCCTGGCCTAGAGCCACTAAATGAGCTGCGCTTAGAGTATCGGCACTCCGTTCCCCGACATTGTTGTGGGCGTCGCCATATTGGGGCTTGTGCAGAGCAGACGCAACTGCAGATCGTCATGGTTCAAAAGTGTGACTTCCTCAGCATTCGAATCGGTGTTAGGAAGCTCATGTAATATTGCTTTTCTCTGTCGCGGACTGTTTAAACATTTGTGGAGGACGGAAAAGCGTTTCCTGTGATTTCAGATAAAGCTTCAGATAACTGGCAACCATGATTTTAAGCCACAATATGGCCAAGTGTCGTTACTCTGAAGCGTAGCTTATTTAGTGACACTAGCCTGGCCCAGCAAACGCATGTATGCGAGAATGCAGGCCACGGGCTTTCGCAATAAATCTTACCAAGAAGGTATCAATTGTTGATTGACATGTCAATATTCTATCAATGAAAACTTTTTCTGCAGGAATGTACGCTCAGTAGACTCAATCTTTCAAGACACCAGTGGAAGGGGACGTCAAGTAAACTGCTTCGTGATTTACGGTACTTACCTCACCATTATAATGACGACTGAAACGTGACGTCATAAAATATTGTGTTTCACGGGATTCGGAAGATGTTGTAAAGGTTGTTACATTATAGTTACCAGAAAACAAACGCCGTTGCAATCATGCTGTATTACACCTGAGACTGCGGTGGATGAAATCAGAAGAACTTTCAGTAGAAGGAACCGTTGCAGTATTTTCGGAAGTACCGACACACATATACTGTTGTAAGTACAGCTTCGGAGGAATATGATGAAAACCATCAGAATAAATAGGAAGACGTTTATTTGCACCGAAGACGCTATGAATGAACGGCGTTTAGCGACGGCAAGTTATGAGCGTTCGGGAATTCATAAGTTGACGTGATTGCTAACTATGGACATGCGGACAATGAAGACCTGTTTTGTCGGGAGATGGAGTTTCGGTGATGACCTGATATCGGACGACTTGTGGCAAACGAACAAGCAAGTTTCTTCTCAGCGAATGGTAAGCGTCCAGTGTCAAGCACAGCACGTGGTACCGACGTTGTCGACGTTTCGAACACTTACCGCTTTCCACAAAAGTGCTGGCAGCTGGGCTAACATTGTGGAAAGACTCGAAGTCTTCCTCGAGTCCAGCGCCATTATGAACAGTAATTGAAAACGATCCACTATCCAGTCGGTGAGTGGCGAAACGTATCCGCATTTGCAGAGTCGATGCGTACTCTATGTGGTTGGAAGTTTACACGATGCCTGCCACGACGTCGAAACGCCTCATTGACGTTCTACGCTCTCTTTTCCCTACTTTTGCCCTACTGAAAATACTTTTCTCTGATAACGCGCCAAATCTTGCTTCAAATGAAATAAACAAGTTTTTGAGAAAAAAAAAAACAACAAAAAAGACCGGCATCAGGCATCACATTAGTGCACCATACCATCCTGCAACTAACGGGCAAGCAGAACAGATGGTGTGCGAAACGAATAAAGCCCTCTTGAAGCTTACGGAAGAAGCAGCTCGGTGAAGAATCGCCAGGTTCTTGTTCCAGCAGCAGGCGATGGTCTCATCTTACACGGTAAAAACACCCGCCGAAGCAATGTTCGGCGGACGAAGAGCCACAACCCTCGATCTCATGATACTATGGCCTACGAACGAAGATCCAGAGATTCCCAGATCGGGAGTAATGGCAGTTTATTCGGTCGGACAACTCGTTCACGTGAGGAATTTCAGCGGAAGTCGGGCCTTCCACGTAAAACTTGAGTAGAAAAGGCTCTATGTTGGCTGACCAGAAGGTGTCATCCCTCTGGATACGTCGGATATCAATGCCCTTGAGTGTAAATATAACGAAATCACAAAACTCTCTTTGTGTATTGTGTAACTGCCCTTGTATTTGGTAGTAGACGCTATGGCGGTGATTTGGACCTTTCACACCAGGCTTCTTTTTCTTATTTTTCGCCTCATACTCCTATGCGGTTTCAGTAGGCTTCAAGAATCTTTCTGAACAGGGACACTTTACGTCAACGAGGCCATTTGTTCCAAGTAGTCAATCAGGGAATGCTGCTAGAAATCCGTTACTCATATTAACGAATAAGCCGCACTTCTGCACAGTGCAGTTTTCCTGTTCCACATACAGTTGTAAAGCAGCATCCTCATTGATTCTACCATATTCTGTTGTGGGGGAAGAAAGGTTTTTGGGTACACAATGCTTTAAACAAGTCTGGCAACGTTGTGGTTCGACACCCACTAATGTGGTCGTCCTTATAGAGCCTCATCATTTAATAATTACCTCGTCACCTCATATTGCTCTTCATCAACAGTAAGTACAATAGGCTACCGCCATACTACAATCCAAGAATTGAAAAATTGAATCGTTCAGTCCTTCATTATGGTTATAATTTATATAATGTTATTACGTTACATTACTTCGAGACGATCGACGTCCATCGTCGATCTTCAAATACTTATACAAGTAAATAAATTAGACGCACAAAGGGGGGGGGGGGGGGGAGGGGGGTATCGGTGGCCGAGTTTGGCCGAGTGCATGGTCTAGCGCACACCAGCTCGGAGCACGTGGAGCGAAAGCTCGCGATGCGGAACCCACCCCGCCCCTGCCCGTTTTGATCTGGAAGAGCATCGTACCGGCGTGCGGTCGTGTATCACTACTGCGTGGTGCACCTTAAAGACCCCAGGTTTGCGGTTGTACAGCACTGGCTAAATTGCTCATCTACAGCTGAGACGCCAGACGCCCACTAAGGCAGACTAACTTCCGGCTGTATAAACATACACACACCAATTTGCAATTAGACGCACAATCACAAAGAACACAGTGTGCCGCCTCTTTTCTTTGGATCGTCTTTTTTTAAACCAGCGCAAGCTCGCGCGTTCTCTCTTTTGAGACGGTTAGAACGGCCGCAAATAAAACCCGCGTTTCTCCAACCCGACCGCTTCCTCCTCTCATTATGTGTAGTTGGTTATAACTAAATAAGCTATAATAATGGTGTATCATTCATACTTAGTTTCAGTTTCAGTCATGGGAGAGGAGGTTCGCGGGAACTAGAGCCAATAAAGGAGCTGCGCTTAGAGTATCGGCACTCTCTTCCCCGACAGTGTCGTGGGTGCCGCCATTTTGGTGCTTGTGCAGAGCAGGCGCAACTGCCGATCGTCATGATTCAAAAGTGCGACTTCCTCAGCATTAGATTCGGTGTTAGGAAGGTCATGTAATATTGCTTTGCTTTGTCGCAAACTGAGTGGAGGACGGAAAAGCGGTTCTTGTGATCTCAGATAAAGCTTCAAATAACTGGCAACCATGATTTTAAGCCACAATATGGCGAAGTGTCGCTACTCTGAAGCGTAGCTTATTTAATGACACTATTCATGCCATAGAGATCATATACTAACTCTAGAGGAAAAGGTCCGCCATTTTCCCATGCATTCTGGCTGCCGCAAGCGGCGGAGCATGCAGGCAGACCCTCGGGGTCCCAAACATGGTTACCATGGCAACCGAAGCCTCGCTATCCCCGATCGCACCTCCGGAAAGGGAGTCTCATACCATTTATTCTGCGAAGTTTCGTCGACAGCATTCGATTTCACGAACTTCAACAATCCACGAGCTTACCGGTGGAAAGGTATTCACGTTCTTTTCGAAGCTTTCTTTTTGCATAACGCGCAGATGTACGGCCTCGCGTCAACGCTAAACTAAACCAGATAACCGACTTCGCGGGTGGGGCGCGAGAGGGCGCGGCCGAGGAATACGAAACCGCGCAAGCACCAGATTTCCGAGATTTCGACAGAAGGGACGTTAATGCAACGTAATGAGTATATTGGTTTTTATAAGCATTAGAATAGCTCAGAATTTAGTTTACAACGTTAAATTATCACTGTTTGTATTGCTGAGAGTTTTCAGTCTTCGCGATTACCATTGCGACTGTCGTCCTTCAGCTGGCAACATTGCTTTCTTTTTCTCGTGTTCTGTCGCTCTCTTTCGCGATCTTTCACTCGGGACCCCGGGTGTCGGCGCACGGGATTTGCCACTCCTCCTCACCCACCTTTACCCCCCTGATTCATGCCCTTGTTCAAGAAGCTTGTAATACCTGGAGGGGCCATGACGTATGCCCAGTGGATTCCACAAGCCACTACCTTTTGACACCTTCCTCTTCCTCATTATTCCCGCTGGCGCCACTAAATTAGCTACGCTTCAGAGTAACGACACTTGGCCATATTGTGGCTTAAAATCATGGTTTCCAGTTATCTGAAGCTTTATCTAAAATCACAGGAAACGCTTTTCCGTCCTTCACAAATGTTTAAACAACCCGCGACAGAGCATAGAAATATTGCGTCAGCTTCCTAGCACCGCATCTAATGCTGAGGAAGTCGCACTTTTGGATCATGACGATCGGCAGTTGCGTTTGCTCTCACAAGACCCAAAATGGCGGCGCCCAAAACAATTTTGGGGAACGGAGTGCCGATGCTCATTTAGTGACTCTAGGCATGAAGTGAACTCGGGTGCATTCGTTTCCTCTTCGTCTTTATTGTGTATTAACTTCAATCATATCGACTAATGAACACATTATATCACGCTACGCTCGTGTAATTATTTGTCTTGGATTTATTAACCCAGTACTTAAACCATTCATTTATCGATAGTTAATCTTCCAATATATTTTCTAAATGTGAAGGTAAAAAGACACGAAGATTGATGATGATACAGACGCCAACGCTGCCCTTGAAAATTTCTTGAACATTAGAAATCAGCAGTTTTGTCGGCCATCCGCCAGGTAGCGCAACAAAACACCTAAACAGTTTTTAATTGCTTTTAAAATTAGCTAAGCTCTACACCTATCAAGAAACCAAAGCAAGATCATTGTGAAAACCTAATAGATCGCAATGTATACCCATTCCAAACAATAAACGTTGTTAGATGCTAATAAATCTGTTTGATGTCCAAAAAAGATATGCGTCAAAAACAGGTAAGTTTGAAGGGCTCCTGGAGCGTTAGGACTTTGAAAATGAAAAAAAGCCACCGTCCACCTCTTGAGCAACCATTGTAGTTCTAAATGTTATAAAGGATTTTATTATAGTTCAATTATTTCCTCAGCGGCATTTGAAGCACCATGACTCGAAGCACAAAAAAGTGCTACGTTTGATATAGAATATCTAAACAAACAAATTTCACGCAACATTAAATTTTTTTTTGCATATTACCAATTATAAGCACTACATCTGTAGCTAATTTTATTGCCCTAACGCTTGTCATTAAAACATATTTTTGATGAAAAATGACAATTTTAGGGCAATATTTGGAGAGAGAAAAAAACAAGGTAGTGCACATGCCAAAAAATTATATCGTTACATTCTGCTCCGACATCATCTTAACAAAACTGCTCTATTGGAACCGTGTTATCTTAAATGGATCGTTCATAAAATATGAACCAGCGGAGCAAGTGAGCGTCCGCGCCATCATATTCGCAACGCTCGAAATGCGCATGAACAATATAAGCCAATACATACATAATATCAAATGAAAGAGGATTGCATTGCCTTTCGAATGACATCAAACCCACAAAACAGTATTTAAAAGGAGATGAGTAATGACCTGCCAAAAACTACCTAAACTGCCACATTCAGTGGGACCGTGGCCTTAAAGGGGCCCTGCAATCATATTTAAGCGCCTACCTTTTTTGCGGTTTCCACGTCCCTCGGGGTTCGGGCAAGCCAGCGGGCATGAAGAGAGTAACTAAATATATCAGTGCGTCATATTTTAACCGGACGACGCGGAAACCTCCTCCACCTACGGGGACGACCCGCGGTGCCGAAAGCGCGCAATATGTGACGACATCATGATGTTTTAGGTCCTGGCTTTTCCACTGGTCAAAGCCGATAAAAGCTTATTTTTGTCGAAATAAAAAAATATAAGTGGCGCGAGCCGTTTCAGTTATTTTGAAAAGTAGTTTTTTTTTTCAGTATTTTAAATCAGAAAAGAAACAAATGCAGTTTAGAAAGTACGGAAACAAGAAAGGACCCGTCGACATACCCGCCACCAAGTGGTGGAAAAGGCGGCGCATACTAGAAAGGTGTAGTCGGATCAGGCACCGACGAACGGTGAGCGTAGAAAGGTCCCGGATGTACGCGGCGGCGCTGCAGTTGACGATCCGACCGGTTCAGAGCGTTCCGAAGGCCTTCGGCGAGCCGCTTTGGCTTGCGGTTTGGCCTTTTGGCGCTATGGCAGCGCGAAGTGGCTCCCGTTCTAAACTAATCTTTACCCCGTGTTTGCTGTCGTTTGTGGCCAATGAAGTGTCATGCCGAATTCGTGTTTAATCGCGCAGCAAATCCAATGCGAGCCGCCCTGGCTGCCCGCTTCATACAGCCTATCCAGAACATGCTTTAGTGGCGCCCTCTCGAGCCGTCGACACGGAGTGCGGCAGCCGTGAGTGCTCGCTGAATTCCCTACCCCTCCTCTAGTTCATGGTCACTCAAGCGAGCAAGGACGTCGTGAAGGAGGTTATTTCTTGCTTGTGTTTTTAATTTTAATTTGCCTATAACTTTGAAAACAAAGTGAACTCGAGAAAAGAAAAGCTTCATTAAGTTACTACTTTCAGTGCGCTCAGGTTCGGTGCAAATTAAAAACCAATAAAAAAGTCCTTGCAGGGCCCCTTTAAAGGGGTCATGAAACGATTTACCTACTTCTTCCTCCTTAGCTTTAATCCTCAACTCAAATGCAAATTGTGAAATCACGTCGCTGTGACATTCTTCGGCACCGGTGCGATGACTCCTAGCTTCCACCGTGCTGTTTATGCACACCATAGAACTTGTCATTCCCCAGTGACGATAAGTTCCGTCAGGGCACTCATTGGCCACGAACGCGAATCCGAATATTCGTCGACGGATTTATTGTTGACGAGCGCATACGTCCAAATGACGCAGTTCTCGTGTCCCATGCGTGAGCTGGGCTCGGCTGACGTCAGTTTGGCACCGCTGACGCGCTTTGGGAACCGCGGATGTATCAAAGTGAAAAGGCGGAGAGCTTTCGAAAGAAAGAAGGTACAAAATAGTCCGCTATATTTTCAGATGTTCGTACCGAAAAGCTGGCTGTTGACGTTCTACCCTCTTTCTTTGGCCAACTAAACGATATGCGATTAGTAAAGTCCCAATTTAAAATAATTTATCCCAGCCCAAAGTTCGTTTCATGGCCCCTTTAATGGGGTTTAGATTAGAAACACACACACAACCACACACACGTACACGCACACGCGCGCACACACACACACACACACACACACACACACACACACACACACACACACACACACACACACACACACACACACACACACACACACACACACACAATCATATACACGAACTCAGCTCTGTGACGTCACGGCGCGGTGGTGGCGCGTCGGTCGCACTTCCGGTCTGGGGCTGTGGGCAGAAGTCCCCATGCCAGACGTGTATTTCTGCGTTGTTTTGAAAGGAACCAGACAAAAACCTGCCTTCTCGTCAAAACGCCGCGACTGGGGCCGTACCAAAAGTGTCGAGAAAGGTTTGAAGGTCAGTTTTCACGTGCTCGGTTCGTCCGAGAATCTGGATATGTGCCGTGAAAAGGGAAAAGCAGACGCCGTCGGACAACGACTGCTTGGGCGGGAAGCACTTTGGGCTGAATTCACGGATACTTGTGGTCATCAGATTTATTTGTTTTGTTCCAACATGAACGCCAGAAAACCGTCAAGTTGCGCGGACTACCTGCGGACTACGTTCAGTGCGTCTTCAAGTTCAAACGGCCGCCTGATCGTTCGAACTGTCGTCTGCTCTTTCAAACGTTTCTGCTTGTCATCTGCTCTCTTAGACGACACCGGCCCGTAGACCAAATGTTGGCCCGGTACTTGCGATAAAAGTGCAGGCCTCAAAAGACAGTTTGAAGGTTGGTAAGCAGGCTCGGTGTAAACAGTAGATACAAGGAGATGTTGATCATTCTTACCAGTGACCATCACCGACTTGTTATGCCTAATTCATTTGGTCCGATTCCTTGCGATTTTCAGTATCAACATCGACCATCTCAGCTACGGTTCACGCTTTTGCAGCCCGAGCGCCGTCGCGACTGAAACTTGCGAGCGAAATCTCATCATACAAATCAGGCTTTAGCGTACATACTGCGGCGTCCACGCGGAATGAATCGCCACATGTCATATTATTCACGCGAAGGTTTGCGGTGTAACGAGTCTCGGTAATTTCGCTGACACCGCTCAAGTAGTCAGACATCGCCAGAAAGACGTAGAGTAAACAATTCAAACGCGAAAAAGGGCAGGGGGACTCACACCGACGCCGACAACATCGCATTTCAGTGGTTTGTTTATGGGCGACGGCGAGCTTCTTGCCCACACCCCCATCGCGCATGCGCGGCGCCGGTGGCGTCCGCTAGGGGCGCTCCGGTTTGTTTGTAAACATGAGTTGGTGTATATATAGAGGGTGTTTTCTTTTTAAGAAACAGATTTGTTTTAAAATAAGCCGTGGAATCTACACTTATGCGGTTTGTGCAGGTGAGTTATAGGGTCAGGTGTACATAGTATAGGGGCTAATCGTGACGATCAGTTGCCTGATTAAGTAAAATGTGTTAACTAACTTTTTAATTAAACATCTCCACGTGGTGAATGATGCTGATTGGGGCGAAGCTCTGGTGGTGCTTGTCTGCGTAGACGCTGAGCCGCAGCATGCCGAGCCTTTCGTTCATTTTCATCCATGTCAGAAAGAGAATGTGTGGTATGGAAGTTATATACGCATTTGAGCATTTGACCGCAGCGTCGTAAACGATAATGCATGGACACGCATTTGACCGCAGCGCCCTCTCGTCTATAAACGATGAGCCAATGCATGCAAAGTTTAACACGATTATACACGCATTTGACCGCAGCGCCCTCTCGTCTATAAACGATGAGCCAATGCATGCAAAGTTTAACACGATTATACACGCATTTGACCGCAGCGCCCTCTCGTCTATAAACGATGAGCCAATGCATGCAAAGTTTAACACGATTATACACGCATTTGACCGCAGCGCCCTCTCGTCTATAAACGATGAGCCAATGCATGCAAAGTTTAACACGATTATACACGCATTTGACCGCAGCGCCCTCTCGTCTATAAACGATGAGCCAATGCATGCAAAGTTTAACACGATTATACACGCATTTGACCGCAGCGCCCCTCTCGTCTATAAACGATGAGCCAATGCATGCAAAGTTTAACACGATTATACACGCATTTGACCGCAGCGCCCTCTCGTCTATAAACGATGAGCCAATGCATGCAAAGTTTAACACGATTATACACGCATTTGACCGCAGCGCCCTCTCGTCTATAAACGATGAGCCAAGGCATGCAAAGTTTAACACGATTATACACGCATTTGACCGCAGCGCCCTCTCGTCTAGTAAACGATGAGCCAATGCATGCAAAGTTTAACACGATTATACACGCATTTGACCGCAGCGCCCTCTCGTCTATAAACGATGAGCCAATGCATGCAAAGTTTAACACGATTATACACGCATTTGACCGCAGCGCCCTCTCGTCTATAAACGATGAGCCAATGCATGCAAAGGTTAACACGATTATACACGCATTTGACCGCAGCGCCCTCTCGTCTATAAACGATGAGCCAATGCATGCAAAGTTTAAACACGATTATACACGCATTTGACCGCAGCGCCCTCTCGTCTATAAACGATGAGCCAATGCATGCAAAGTTTAACACGATTATACACGCATTTGACCGCAGCGCCCCTCTCGTCTATAAACGATGAGCCAATGCATGCAAAGTTTAACACGATTATACACGCATTTGACGCAGCGCCCTCTCGTCTATAAACGATGAGCCAATGCATGCAAAGTTAACACGATATACACGCATTGACCGCAGCGCCCCTCTCGTCATAAACGATGGAGCCAATGCATGCAAAGTTTTAACACGATTATACACGCATTTGACCGCAGCGCCCTCTCGTCTATAAACTATCTGAGCCACTGCATGCAAAGTTTAACACGATATACACGCATTTGACCGCAGCGCCCTCTCGTCTATAAGCGATGAGCCAATTGCATGCAAAGTTACACAGATTATACCACGCATTTGACCGCCAGCGCCCCTCTCGTCTATAAACCCCGATGAGCCAATGCATGCAAAGTTAACACGATTATACACGCATTTGACCGCAGCGCCCTCTCGTCTATAAGCGATGAGCCCAATGCATGCAAAGTTTAACACGATTATACACGCATTGACCGCAGCGCCCTCTCGTCTATAAACGATGAGCCAATGCATGCAAAGTTTAACACGATATACACGCATTTGACCGCAGCGCCCTCTCGTGTATAGACGTTTTTGGGTTGTGTGAGTTTATACAGCCTAAACATGGTCTGCCTCAAGGGGCGACGAGTCTCCCAGCTGTATACATGAGCAATTTAGCCAAAGCAGTGCAACCGCTAGCCTGGGGTCTTGAAGGTGCACCACGCAGTAGTGATACACGAACGCACGCCGCTACGATGCTCATCCAGATCGAAACGGGCAGGGGTGGGGATTGAACCCAGGATCCCTGGGTTCTGCAGCGTGAGCTTTCGCTCCACGTGCTCCGAGCTGGTGCATCCCCAGCTCTTGAGTTACTACCACATCTCAGAGCCCCCTACTTGTCCCGCAGTCGTGGCGGAGTGGTTAAGGAGATGGACTAGAAATCCATAGGCCCGTAGCTCTCAAGTTTTGAGCAGCGCTCCAGGCGAGAAAAATGGGAATATTTGGCTCGCGTTTCGAACATGCATCAATACGCTTCCCCACTAGAGTTTTCTATACTCCGTTCCATTTTAAGTGCCAGCGTAGCAGAGGTTACAAGAGCGAGCTGCGAGCTTTCAGCGTCCCTGCCAAGCACGCGCGCTCGTGCAGTGCGAGCATCGTTCAGGAAGACGCGCTTTCCAGGGTAGCTTTGGCTTCGCTATAGACCCTTCCCGAAATTCAGTGCCACCTGGTGGCCATAATGGCAGTTTAACTTTTGCCGTACTAATGGCGGCAATGAAAATGAAGTCTGCCGTATTTTATCGGGCGCCGTCACTTTGGCAAGTCAACGGCAAACGACAGTGTGCGCTTCACTGTACATTTCCTTCTCGATCTCTTTCAGTGACGACAGAAACAAAGATGCAACCAGTCAGAACGAAGCGTCAACCCACGTACACGGCTTGATAAAGTTCTACAAATCAAGGGCTTTGAAGCACCTTGATGCTACCAACAGATTGCCTGGGCCCAAGCGAGAAATGAATGCTTACGCAGATCTTGCTTTCAATTCCTGCTTCGCATCGTGCTAACGTCACGAATGTATAAGCCTCGAATAATCTGTTAAGGAGCATCTTCAACTTCTTCTTTCACAAGTAAACAGAAGGCCGCCATTAGTACGGCACATATGCCATTTTTTCGATGATAATGGTGATCAAAGTGGCCAGACTGAATTTCGGAAAGGGTCTATTACGTAAAGTGAAATATGCGTGCTCGCGGAAGCTATGAAAGAAAGCAAAGATGAAAGGAATGTTTATTGGGGACGCTGCGGCCGCGAGCTGCATAATTCTGTTTTTTTTTTTTCTTCTATTTTTTTAGACGTTTTGTTACCGCGCATCTACAGCTGCTGACAGCTGTTTGTATTCGAACGTGGCACGTGCAAATCGAACGTTACAGCGCCACACGGAAGATGCAGCCAGCATAACATGTTGCGTCTCGCGTAAGTCTTCCGGACGCGCTCGCGCCCCCTGCCCCAGAGCAACGGGTCTACACAGATTCGAATCCTGTCGACTGCGCAAACAGATTTTTTTTCATCTTTTTTTATTTTTTTATTTTCGTTCGTCTTTTTTTTTTTTTTTTTGCCCTACACGAGCACGTGAGCACGTGGTCCCGTGCTCGTGAGCACGTGAGCTCACGAGCAGGAGCAAGAGCACCGGACGCCGGAGCTACGGACACCTACGGACATGGCGAGCCCCTAAGGAGCTTCGTCCCTAAAAAATAGACATATCGTTCCAGTTAGAAACTTGCTGAGCGTCGTCGAAAATCACTAAATCAACTTTTGTTTAGAAAGATATAAGAGGTGGCATTTTATGGCGTTCCGTAGAACTGTTTCATTTGGACGCGTTTCTTTTGGCCGACTCTAGCGAAATCTACGCCGCGTAGCGGCAACGCCGAGAAGCTCAGGAGAGGAGGTCGTTTCGACTTTGTCGTCTGCTAGCGCTGCTTGGTTCTTGTAGGCAGCATAGAAACAAACATCGTTTCCAATAACTAATTTTATGCTTCCGCCGTGTCATTCCTACGCACTGAATAGAAAAGGCTTTTACCGTCGAAAAGTCGCTTTGCCTTTATATGTAACACCGAGTTTATGCTGCAGTGCAAGAAATTTATGGTGGTCCGCGTGCTGAACGACCAAAACGACCTCCTTTCATTCATTCATTCAGGAGCTTTGTTGAACCAAGAAATCATGGGGGATGGCTCGAGTTAATTATGGCGGTAGGGGAGGTGGGAGGTTTCTTCTTGTCGTCAGCCCGCCCTTTGGCCTGACCAGCGCGCCCCCTATGGTTCGCTGGAGTCGCGAAAACCGTGCAGAAACCGTGCAGTACAGCCAAAGCTACAGGGGAGAGAGTGTATCCTGACCTGTTCAAGGGGAGGGAAAGAAGAAATAGGGGAATATGAGCCCTTCACTCCTGTTCCTTCTATCCCTCCTCTTGAACAGGTTGGCATACGCTTTCTCCCCTGTAGCTTGGCTGTACTGCACGCTTTTAGTGAGCGTCGGGCGCACTTCCGGTCTGAGGCTGTGGGCGGAAGTCACCATGAGGAACGTGCATTACTGTGTTGTTTTTGAAAGAAACCGGGCAGAACCTCTGCCTTTTCGTCAAAACGCCGCGACTGGGGACCAAAAGAGTCGGGAAAGGTTTGAAGGTCAGTTTTCATGTGTTTTCCGCCTGCTCAGTTCGTCCGAGAACGTTGATAGGTGCCGTGGAAAATAAAAGCGAGACGCCGTCGGACCACAACCGCTTGTGCGGGAAGCACTTTGGGTTGAAGTCACGGATACTTCTGGTTGTCAGATTGATTTGTTTTGTTCTAACATGAACGCGGGAAAACCGCCAAGTTGTACGGACAACCTGCGGACTGCGTTCAGTGCGTCAAAATTCAAACGGCTGCCTGATCATTCGAACTGTCGTCTGCTCTTTCAAACGACAGCGGCCCGTAGACCAAACGTTTACCCGGTAGTTTTGATAATAAGTAAGTGCAGGCCTCAAAACACTTAAATTTTGAAAGTGGGTTGAGGTAAGTAGGCTCGGTGTAAACAGGAGATACAAGGAGATCTTGAATCTTGATCATTGTAGTCAGTGCCCATCACTGACTTGTTATGCTTGATTCCCTTGGTCCGGTTCTGCTTGCGATTTTCAATATCGACGTCGGCCATCTCAGCTACGGTCTACGCTGTTGCAGCCCGAGCGACGTCACAACTGAAAATAACGAGCAGAATCTTATGCGAATAAGGCATTAGCGCCCATTCTGCGCGTCCACGCGGAATGAATCGCCGCATGTCACAATATTCACGCGACGTTTTGCGGTGTAATGAGCCCCGTTAATTTGGCTGAGGCCGCTCAAGGAATCAGACATTGCCAGGAAGACGTGGAATCAACAATTCCAACGCGAAAAGAGCAGAGGGACTCCCACCGACGCCGACAACATCCCATTCCAATGGTCTGTCCTATTGGAAGGGTTGCCATGTACTCGCAGATTAACACGTCAGATTTTTCTGAGATATTGCCCAAAAATAGCCAAATGTCGGGCCATAAAAATAGCCCAACACATAAAACTCAATACACGGTATTTCAAAGATCTCTTTGGGACACTGATAACACGATACGTGGCATAAGACATTTATTTACAGAAGCAAGCAGAGAGAGGAGGAAACATCCGCATGCGTATTTTAGGTAGCTAGAGGAGGCGGTTTCTCAAACATCGGGTAAGCTGACCCGCCTCGCCCTCCCCCCTTCTGGAAACACCTTCCTCTGCCCCTGACTGCGGTATGAAGCCGCGCCTAAAAACTTTAGAAAAACAGTATCGCACCTCCGCGACCAACACCAATGAGGGTCCACATATTGTATTTTCACGCTTGTGATTTCGACAATTTCCTTTCCTAATCTCTTAAGTTGGTTGTTGTTTTCAGCCCGGCTGAGGTACCAGACGGGTAGAAAACCCGGGTATCTCGGGTTTTTACCCGAGATACCCGGGTAAAAACCCCGAGATACCCGGGTAAAAACCCGAGATACCCGAGTATTTCATACCCGGGTATCTCGGGTATGAAATTGCCCAACAATAGCCAAATAGCCAACCGCCAGATTTTCCCGCCAACTACAAGAATAAGTAGCCAAATTGGGCTAGTCATAGCCCAACCTGGCAACCCTGTTACGGTCGCCGGCGAGCTTCTTGCCCACCCTCCATGGCGCATGCGCGGCACCGGTGGTGTCCGCTAGGGGTGCTCCGGTTTGTAAACATGATTTGTAGAAATAAATGAACTGCGCAAAGGACGAGGACAGAGGTAGAAACGTCCTTTGCGCAGTTCATTTATTTCTACAAATCATGAACCAACTAGCCCGCCAAAAGGTGTTACTTGTAAACATGAGTTGGTCTATAGGTTTTTGTTTCCTATCGGAGCGCATCTCTGCGCCCGCGGTCCTGCTCCCCAGGGTCTGGGACGCGCAACACACGTGCGCACTACTTCCCTCCACCCTACGAGGGAGGCGAGGGGGTCGCTTCAGATTCGCTCCGATAAGAAACCGAAACCTAGAAGCGCGTCCAAACTGGGTGTTTTTGGAGAACGCCGTAAAATGCTGCCCCTGTCTTGTATCTTCCCCAAAAGAGTAGATTGAGTGGTTTTCGATGATGCTTAGCAATTTTCTAATTGGAACGATGTGTTTATTCTCACTTATTCAAAAGTTAATTAGCCGACTGATCGTTACGATTGGCCCCCTATATCTATATATATATATATTGCAAACAAAGAAACAACACCGGACGCCTCAATGGTTCGAAGCAATATTCCTCACCACGGAGGACGGAGGAAGTACTGTCCCTTAGGTTCATCTTTAATGCGGTAAGGTTACTCTGTTTTCATTTTTGGCTCACCATCCCTCGTGAATCGCCGGAACGAGCCAATTTCCCGGGGAATCCACGTAATGCGACGGCCAAAATGATGAGCGCGGGTGCCGGACGGAGGGAGCTTGGGCACGGATGTATATGGTATGCGGAACTGGGCTATAAACATTTCAGAGAGTCCCCTACGACGCATGGTTTGCTCCATCCGCGCAGAAAACTGTTCACATCCCACTTGCTACGCTGCGAAGAGAAAAGGAAAACGCCGTGTTTGTTTTCTTTTACGATGGACTGCAGAGAGCGCTAGGAGCCTATCGAAGCCAATCCAGTGACGTGTTGGTGTCACGTGACATTCGGGAGGTGAGCTGCGGTCGCGAGGGAGACGTAGCCTCGTGAGAAACGTTGCCAGCGCTGCATTTTCTGGGTTGGCGGCTCGTTTCCCCAGCGGTCCATTGTTACGTGAAACGGGGAAGAGTCGGCACTCTTGGAAGGAAATGCTACACTCGCTGTTTTCCCATGACTAAACGATTTTGTTTAATTTTTGAATTTTTTCTTTTTCGTTTTTGGCATTTATGGCTTCAAGTCACGTATTGCGGAGTCAAATTGTCTCGCTGTTCTGCTCAACATCGTATATTGTCACGGTCACTAAGCTACGCGTTAAATCAAAATAGTCGTAGGAAAGCTTCTTTGAAGCTGAATACTCTGGTTGTATAGTCGGTATCGATTGCACACTCGCAATAAAAAACTACGTTAGTGCCGCGCCTGGGTAATATCAGCTAGTTTGTAATCGCATCAAGTATATATAGACGTGGTTATACTACGCAGATTTCATACCACGCGAAGGCACTCTGGAAAATACGTGTGACACTATGTGATGGAGAATTTATGACGGTCTCTCCGGGCTTATGGTTGTTTCAAACGCTGGTTTACCGGGAGAAAAGAATAATTTTTTTTTTTTTTTGCATCGTTTACAACATAAACATGTGTACTTTTACTGTTGAATCAAGCGCAACATTCAAGTAACACTGAGAACAAAAACAACCGTATGTCTCGTTTGATTAATGCTTGTCGCTGACTGCGAATCGCGGAAGTTTTGTAAGGCTGTTTCGGTGCACTGCGATTCTTAAATTATTTCTTTGTGACGGGAAAACCTAATTTAGTTTAGCTTGTCAAGCAACCCTTTTTTCTATTCCGAATAAATTAACGACCGAGCTTGTTATGGGGAAGCGCGGATCAAAATGCTTATTTATGTCCTTGTAACGATGAATTAATCGGACGCCCTCCAGTGAAGTACTTGGTCACATTTAGGAGACATCGAATTATTCTAGTGTAATGCATATTGTTGCGAATCATCTCCGAACATATGATTTAGTTACTTGAAAACTGAGTTCAAAAGCCAACGACGTTGGTTATTTTCGGGGAAATAAATGTTCTCAATGGAATATCTTTACACTGCTTCCTTTATATTAAATTTTTTTTCGGAATGCCCTAAGTCTAGTAGATCACTGACCTCGTATGAAAGTCTCATTATTTTAAATAATTTATTTCAACACGAGCTTATTAGTTGTAAAAAAAATAAAGAATAAATATATAAAGGAATTTAATCCGTTCATTTTGAAGTTCTCTGGGCGGTGTGTACGCAAAATCTACGTAAATTAAAAAAAAAAAGAGATAAACTATACACGAACTCATGTTTACAAACAAACCGGAGCGCCCCTAGCGGACGCCACCGGCGCCGCGCATGCGCGATGGAGGGTGGGCAAGAAGCTCGCCGTCGCCGATAAACAACCCATTGAATCGCGTTGTTGTCGGCGTCGGTGTGAGTCCCCGTTCTCGTTTTCGCGTTGGAATTGTTGATTCTACGTCTTCCTGGCGATGTCTGACTACTTGTGTGGCTTCAGCAATATTAACGAGGCTCGTTACACCCGCAAAACGTCGCGTGATTAATGTGACGTGCGGCGGTTCATTTCACGTGGACGCCGCAGAATGGGCGCTAAAGCCTGACTCCCCCGATGAGATTCTGCTCGCTATTTTCAGTCGCGACGCCGCTCGGGCTGCAAAAGTGTGGACCGTAGCTGAGATGGTGGATGTCGATACTGAAAACCGCAAGTAGAATCGGGCATTACAAGTCGGTTGATGGGCACTGGTAACAATTAATGATCAACATCTTCTTGTATCTACTGTTTACACTTATCCTACCTACCCCAACCAACCTTCAAAAGTGTTTTGAGGCCTGCACTTACTTCTTATCGCAATTACCGGGTCAACGTTTGGTTTACGGGCCGCTGTCGTTTGAATGAGCTGACGAAAAAAAGCAGACAAGTTTGAAAGAGCAGACGACAGTTCGAACGCATGCGCAATGGTGTGCGAGCAAGAAGCACCGCGTCCCGCGTCAACGAACCATTTGAATGTCACGTTGTCGTTGTCTGTGTGAATGTGCATACTCTGTTTCGCGTTGGAATTGTCAACTCCACGTCCTAGCAATGTCTTACCACTTTAATCGCCTGGAGTGAAATTATCGAGGGCTCGTTACGCCGCTAAACTTTGCGTAAATAATTTGACGTGCGGCGATTCATTCGGATGAATGCCGCAGAATGGACGCCAACACCATGATGAGATTCTTCCAGCTATTTTCGGTCGCGACGTCGCTCGTGCTGCAAAAGCGTAGAAGGGAGCGGCGATGACCGACGTCGATACTGAAAATCGGAAGCGGGAACAGACCAAGTGAATCGGGCGTAACAAGTCGGTGATGACCACTGGTACCAATGATCACACATTTTGTACCTACTGTTTACACAAAAGCATCTTAGGTATTTTGAGACCTGCAATTACTTCTTATCGCAATCACCGGGTCAAAGTTTGGTCTACGTGCCGCTTTTGTTTGAATGAGCAGACGACAAACAAGCAGACAAGTTTGAAAGAGCAGAAGAAAAGTTCGAACGATCAGGCGGGCGTATGAATTCGAAGACGCACTGAACCTGCGGGTGGTCCGACCAACTTTGGCGGTTTTCTCTCGTTCATGTTGGAACAAAACAAATACATCTGGCGACCACAAATTGTTCCCGTACAAGCAATCGTAGTTCGACAGCGTCTGGTTTGCCCTTTTCACGGCTACTATCCACGTGCTCGAACGGACGGAGGGGGCAGAAACACCTGAAAACTCATCTTGAAACCTTTCCAAGACTCTCTTGGTACAGCCCCGTCGCAGCATTTTGACGGGAAAGTAGGTTTTTTTTGTCCCGGTTTCTCCCAAAAGAACACAGGAATGCATGTTTCGCACGGCGACTTCTGCCCACCACCCCAGACTGGAAGTGCGCCCGACGCGCCTCCACCGCGGCGGTGACGTAGCAGAGTTGAGTTCGTGTATATTCTTTTGCGGTTACGAGTAATTCGATTAGGCCTACTTAAAAAAAGTACTAAACATACTTTCCAGACTACGTCGAAGAAGAAAAAAAAGTAAATTGAAACCCGTTAAGGATTACTGTAAAAGTGGTTGGGCTCACAAAAATTCGATTATTAGCGTATCTTGTAGGTCTGCTGTCAGCTAATATTTTTTTCGTCGTGTTGATGCGTTTCTTTTTTTCTTTAAAGAAACAATTAGGAGGACAAGCAGCGAGGATTTTTCGAACACCTGCAGGCTTGAGAGCTCTTTTCTGACTTTCCACGGTGCACTCGAAGCGGACCGCCAATGGGTAATTGCGAATTCCATAATGTGCGCAAAGCGACTGCTTCGTTTCACGCCCCCCGCACCCTAAGTTGACAGAGCGTGCGGAATCTACGCGCTCGGCCGGACCCAATCAACCGCCTCCTTTTTATCACGTGACTCCGCTCTCTTTGCGTGTGGGTATGGCTTTTCTGACGAATGATAAACCGCATGACTGGTGACGACGAGCTGCCGCCGCACTGTCAGGTCGGGGATGAAACGGAACGTACTGCACTTTCTGTACTTGGTTTCACCGTCCATTGGCAAAGAGCGAACGCTGCAGGCCCCTCAAGGCCAATCAGAGCGATGGAGGCGAGGTGTACGTGACTGCCCTTACCAAAGACGCAAAGGTAAGTGCGTCATTTGAGGCGTTTCGAGAAGAGGGGGAAAGCGGAACTCCCCTCTTAGCCGGACCCTATCGAAAGATGAAAAACAGCGCGAACAAAACGAAGGACAAGAGGACAGGCGGAGATGGGTGGCACGTGACGTCATTCAAAGAGCGCTTCGATGACCACCAGAGAAGAGGGGAAGAGGGAGCTCCCTTTTTATCAGGATCCTCTTTGTGCCTCCCGGATTTGCACAGACGTCGCTATTCTCCTCCCAGATGATTATGGAGGATTAACCCGTCACTCAAAATTCTAACAAAATCAGCTTCCCTCTCCCCCTCTTACATGGTGGTCAAAAGTATGCGATGTGACGTCAGTGCAACCGTTCGCCAAAATCTTCACCCTACTACCCGGACCCCTTTTTTGTGCCTCCTAGAAGACGCCTTTGTGCAACTCGGAGATTATTAGCCCTTCACTTAAACTTCGTACAAAAGCGGCTCTCTCTCCCGGCTTGGACAGCAGGCGACGCGGGGTGCTACTAGTGATTCAGAGTATAGTCACGTGCCTTCCTCCGATGCTCTGATTGGTTCGCCGGGACCGTAGCCTTCGCAGTTTTTCAAGTTGGGGTGGGAAATGAGCATAACCACTTTCTCCGAGTCTATCGATCCCTCGGAGAAAGTGAGCTCGCATCGCTGGCTGCTTCTCCCCGAGTGCGATATCTTCCGCTTGCTCTCTTCCAAAACGCAGACTATTATTTTTTTTTTTCTTTCTTTTCGACGGGGTTCCATTCCGCACACTACTCCAATTTAGTCGGAAATAAAAAGAAAAAAAAGATGAAAGACGGACACAGTCCCCCAAAGGGAAAAAGAGAAGCTCAACGGAGCTACCAAGATATCGAGCAAAAGCTGGGCGCGTTCGAGCAGAACTCGGTCGGAAGCTTTATGCTCCAGTTTGTCTCGGTCTTTATATTGTTTTTTAATAATATGAAAGAGAGGAGGAGGAAATGCAGCGAATGGAAGTTGAAGAACCGAGTTCGATTACAACGGCGAAACCGATGGCAAGTAGATTTTTACACGCGTTCTCGAGCATCGCCAGGGATATAGTATTTCTCGAGTATCTAGGCGCATGTACTCAGTCCCGCTGAAAACTAAGCCATTTTTTGGAAATGTAATTTGTTTAATTTTTTTCAAAACAGAGACAGATAGAGAGAGAGAGAGAGATGGCGTGCGTAAGTCCTTTAGCAGAAAACAAGAGAGGATCAGAAAAAATCATAAGAAATAACCTTTTTTAAGATTTAACTGTAAAGTATGCCCCCCCCCCCCCAATTAAAAAAAAAAAGAAAAGAAAAACGAAGCGTTCATTGTACGCCCAAGTGCAGCACGAGAGGTCCGAATCGGATGCCACAGTTTCAGCACGAAGCGAGATGTTATTAAAAGTTATAAGTGATTTTTAATATTTTCAACGAGGAAACGGGGCCCATTTTCGCCCGTTTTCGGCTTCCGGCGCCATAGAGCTCCCATGTATTCGAAAGCTCCGTCTGCCGCCATTTTCTCATTTAACTTTTCGGAACATTCTTATCACTTTCGAATAAGGTATCGGGTAGCGTTGAAACTTCGTCGTCTGGTTCGTGAGACCTGCTGCGCTACATTTGGGTGCAGAATGAGCGCTCGGCGATGCGTACTTTGTTATTGCGGCGAAAGAAAAAAAAAATGTAAGTTTTTTTTGGAGGACATCCTGTATTACCGAAGCATAGCAACGCGTGCCTATACAACGGCTCATTTATGGTGTTCGAGGAACGCATTACGGGAGGAGTACGTCCGAACCTACCACTCACGCAAACTGACGCGCCCGTGTGAACGGGCTTCTACAGCCTGAAATTCTTCCGACGAGGAATAAAAACTAGCTCAACGTTCGGCAAAAAAAAGAAAAAAAAAATACGGTATAATCTTATTCTGAAACAAATTTCGTATAGGACATATAATGCGGTTCTCGGGACAACGCTATGCGATACCGTGATTTCGTAACAAAAATCAGGGACACAGCTCTATAAATGTTTTCTTGGTTCCCTCCCTGTTTGCTCTTATCGGCTAGAATTTCCGCGATTTCTTCAGAAAATAAGTTATGGCACACTTCATTATTTTTTTTTTGTGCGTAGATGTTCGCTCGCGTTGTGTACTCATAGTTTTGGGTTACGCTCCTCTGGAGTTTCTGCTCCTCTGGAGTCAAAATTACTTGTTGTCCAGCGCCGCGGGGCGTGTCACCTGCACGGAGTGCGCGCTGTCTTTCTTTCATTTCTTTCTTCTTTTTTTATGGGCGTTTTATGCCGTCGCATTGCATGTTTCCATCTTTCTTCATTTTCGCAAAATTATGGCACCAGTTCGCTTCCACGCCTGCACGTGCCTTCGTCGGGCGCAACGACGTTTCCCTAATGGCTCTCGAGATTTTCTTTACGAAATTACGCGACTAACGACGCGACCTTAAGGCCCACTTTACGAACCGTGAAGACGAGTTTTTTTTGTTTTTTTTTTGCTTTTTTTTGTTTGGTTTGATTTTTTTTTTTGCTTTTCTTTAAGTGTGAGTCTCGACGAGCAAACGCGAAGTGAGAGTATCTTCGTGTCGCAAGCTGGAGAAACCAAAGGTCCGTAATACATTTGGACGAATATTATGAAGATTAGTGTCTCGCTACTATGAACCCCTTTAAAACATTTCAACTTTTTATCCATCTTGCTTGTCCGCTGTAATTACATTGTCAAGGATACAAATTGTTATAATTAAAAAAAAATTTAACCTCGACATCTTTTCATCCACTTGTGAGTTTATGTTAAATCTACGTGACTGGATGTCTGTGAACTAATTAAGAATCAATTTTTGCATTATGACAATGTTGCGTGACTTTTATTGATTTAACTTTGTTGTTTCCTGTATTTTTAAGTTTCACTCATGTATGTTTAGTGCACACACTGTAAACCGAGAGGTTGTTTGTGAGCCCGAGAAAAATAAAAACAATTTCATGGGTTAGAGGCGCCGGGCTACGCGAGCTGGTCGGCAGCGCGCGGCACGAGCGAGCAGGAGACTCGCGCCAGCCAGAGCTATACTTCGTTTCACCTTATGTGCGAGCGAAGCCGACGCTACAAGCGCGAGCATGCTGCTTGTAACAGCGCCTGTAGTACACTAGCGCACGTGCGAAGCAGGAACGCTCAGAGTGTTGGGCTCGCGCTTCTAGCTTTGACTTCGCTCGCACCTAACGTGAAACGAAGTATGGGGAGGAGATCGAACAGTCACGCCTCTAGCGGTGCGCTTCAGCTGTGGGACAACAAACCGTATTTTCTTGTTGTTTTTGATCCGAGAAATCGAAGATGACGATTCGACGGCCACTCCTCGTGCGACCAAAGCAGTGGTCAGAGCGAAGCGTTCGCCCAGACCGTGCTCGGCCAGGTCAATTTCTTTGTTATGCTGTGTGGGTAAACACCGGGCTGTGGGACAACAAGCTCGATAAAGCGCCCCTA
>JABSTQ010008137.1:0-36980 GCA_013358835.2 Ixodes persulcatus | reverse complement strand
ATCTTGGCGGTCCAGCCGCCCCGAGCGCACCGAGGCCACCACTGCGTCCGCCACTCCTGCTCGCACCTGTGCCTCCCGGGGCAGCGAGACCGCCACCAGTGCGCCTGCCCTGCCGGGGGTCCTCGAGGCGGGCGACGAGCGCCGGTGCACGCCGCCCCGACCTGCACACGGAGCAGTTTGCATGCGCCGGCGGCAAGCACGCCTGCATCCCGACTGGCCTGGCGCTGTGACGGAGCTTCGAGTGCGAGGACCACTCCGATGAGCGCGACTGCCAACGTGCGGGCCCCCACGAGTTCCGCTGCAACGACGGCGGCTGCGTGGCCAAGTCCCGGCTGTGCGACGGCACCGCGGACTGTGCGGAAGAGGTCGGACGAGTTTGCTGCCGCTCGATGGAGGTGTTGTGCCGCCGACGCACGACTGCATCGACGGTCTCGCGTCTGCGACGGAGTGCGACTGCGCCGACGGCTCGGACGAGAAGCAGTGCGACGGTCCACGCTGCGGGGCGCCCATCACGGCGGAGAAGGCGGCACCAACACGGTGGTCGTGGTCGCAGTCGTGCTGGTCTTCTAGCGTGGCCTGATTCTTCTCGGTGGCGCTATGCTGCTACCTGTACCACGCCCGCGGCGGCGGCGAGGTCGAGGTTACCGCGCCGGGAGCGGCGTACGGATGCTGCCGTACCCAAGCCGGCGGCCAACGCGCAGGTGGCGCAGGTGGCTCCGCTGCCGCGGCGTCGTCAAGCGCGTCAAGCGGCGCGGCGGCGTACCCGCGGGAGACCCTCAACCCGCCGCCGAGCCCCGCCACGGTGCGGTCGTACCGCTACATGCCCACGCCGTGTTCGAGGACGTTTGTGACGACAGCGAGCACTGCCCGTGCCGGTTCCGGTGCGACGATACCTGTACGACTCGGACCGAATCCGCCGCCGCGACGCCGCGAGCCGGGGTGCGTCTCGGACGTCAGTTGTCCTCCGTCGCCGCTCACGGATCGTGGCTTCTGCCATCCGCCCCGCTCGCCGGTGACGGAGGCTGACTACTAGTTCGAGTCGTCGCGAACTCGTCACGTTTTCGAAGTCGGCGGCCATTTTTAGTCGCTGCAAGTCGCGCGACTGCTATATCTCTCGTCACCTTATGACGGGGACTACTCCGGAGGTTACAGGCAGCCAGTTCGAAATGTTACGACATATTCGCTGAATTGTATGTCGGCTAGTATGCACGTCGGAGCAACATACCGCACGGTTTGTAACGGTCACGATTCTCTATGGAGGCTTGTCTTGACTGCAGTCCACTGTTGGACGTAACGAAGTATAAGTTTTGTATCGAGCCACGAACAAAGAGGGGAGAAACTGGCAGTCGCGCTGTTAGGGTCATATGCAGACTGACCAGTTTGAAGCTGTTTTTAGCCATTTACAATGTGATTGGATAGTAGTCTGTGTCGTTTGGAATGCTGCAAGTCCCACTCGCTTCGTCAGACAAGCGTAAACCGCCTTTCGTAACTTGTTGCAGTTACTAAAAGTGCTCTGTAGTTTGAGAAAAGGTGCATGTGTGTCTACAAAGCTTCAGTGCAAAGCTGCAAACTCCGAGAAATTAATCATATGCTGAGCTTCTCAGTTCATTAATGTTGCAAAACACTACAATGTTTGGCTAAAAGGGCAGCTCACCTCTTGACTATGCTCCTGGGAGTCAGGGACCGGTGAATGTTCGAGAGCACTCTGCACTTGTGCCTTTAAACTGTGTCTGTTGCACGAGACAAATTTTACTTTTTATATCGAGTCACAGTTTTAATCTGGTTGACAGCAAATTGCTACAGAAGAGCAGCAATGTTTTACCTTCCGAGGTTCTTCAAAAAGAGATTTCTGTTCATATGAGCCCTCTGCAAAAGCTAATATGTAGTGCTTGATTTTTGTTTTACTCATTTAATTGTGCAGTTGAAGCACCAGATTGCAGTTATACTCAATAACTGGGTACACTACGGCATGCCTTACAAAATGTACATTAATATACAGCTCAAAATGGGCAGCGTTTATCCAGAAAAGGAAATTTTTCTATTTTTGAAGAGCCCTGTTGAGCTGAGGATCGTTGAGCGTAGGAAAAGGCTTCTATTGTGCGCGCCATTGTCTGTACGTCGGACAAACCCCACTCCTAGGTAAATGTGCCATGTTCACCACCAGTTATTTATTAGGACTTGTCAGTTAACTTTTTTTTGTATGTCGCGTGTACATATACTTGTTTCAATGCCAAATGCTTCCAAGTTCCTGGCAGTTTTTTTGTTTTGTTTTTGTGTGTACATAGGGGCAGTGTTGAATGTGTACCATAATCATGCCTCACTGTGGTTAAGACGCAATATCAGTGGTATCCTCCCATACTGTACAGACTCATTCAAATGGCGACCAATGAACAATGCAGAATTCTCAGGGTGATGTGTGTCACTATGCAATACATTGAGGAACACGGCGTGTATACATTGTAATCTTTATTTTGCTGACGGTGTAAAAAGAAGTAAGAGATTCTCACATGGAGAGCATTACGAAGATGAATAATAAAAAGGCACAAAGATCTTGCTTCTCTTTCACTCTTGGGTAAAACCATATACTCCATAATAGCTTGCATGCAAAAAACTTGCAAGGTGAGCAGAATGCTATGCTGCAAACAGGCACATACTAGAAACTTCTGAGGTTGCTTGTCAATATTCATAACTGCTCTTGGGAGCATACACCTCCCTAGCTGCAGTGGCAGTTTGGATCTTGTAAGTGTTTATTTTCTAACTTTGCAGGCACTATGTACAAGCAGTAAGGATTTGATTTGCTAAAACTTCTGTACAGTCAACTTGAGCTTTAACAAAAAAAAAAAAAAACTGATTGTGCTGCATCATTGCCACACACAGGCACACATATGGGACATACAAAGTATGGACGGTATGATATACTCGTTTCACCTTACCATGGACTCCAAGGACACTGCGAGACATTGAAGCCAATTAAATGCCGCGGGAGTGTCACGTGACCTTCCAGCAAGACGCAGCGACCATGCGCGGTGCGCATAGTCGCGTGATGCAATCCCAACCCTGCACTGACCGGGGTGGCTTGTAGCATCCGCTGTAGTCCATCGTAGGGTGAAACGGAGTATAGACTTTCTGTATGCGGCCAAAGAAGGTTACGCAACTTCTTGGAATGTTGCGTGACATTTCACTCGGAATTGGGCAGAGGTGGGCCAAAACTTAAGTTGGCTAAAGGCTCGAGTGCGTCAGGATAGACAAGACCTGCACTAGCGCCAGGAGGCAAGGTAGCATCCACATCGGGGAGAGGGAAGCAGCGGCGTTGCACCAGTAGTAGAACTCGCAGAAGCAGTAGTCCACGGAGGTGTAGTAGTCCCTGCGGAAATGTGCATAAAAATGTAACCGACGCTTAGAACTCGATTGAACTAAACAGACTTGAAGGAATCGCACCTGTTCATTGCAGTTCAAAGTAATCTGGACTAACAGCTACGAGATAGTACTCATTATCTCTAATTAAAACAATATTATGGTCTTCACAGTAATGCTGCTGAACAGAAAAAAAAAAAGATGCTGGATGAAATATCATCCAATGTAAGCAGATGTCCCAAATTTAGGTGGGACAGTCACACTTTTGAGGCTTTGGACCCATGTTTGTGGGACCGCATTTTGTCCCACTTTTTTTCCAACCTTCCCGAGTTCCTGCGTAGGCTCAAGTCTTGCACCAAAGGCGAGTAGCCCACTGTGCCAGTATTGGCATCCTGGCGGCCCAGTGTAGTAAACCTCCCCAAGCACATGTACACTCATCCTACCTAATTCAATGATTGAATACAGGTGAAGTTGTAGCGCCAAAGCGCAAGACTTATAGCGGTGGCTCACGCAACATCAGGGGCTATGGACGTTTTGAGTGCGCGGCACAAGCAGCACCGACGGGACCGAGCTCCGAGCTCGGACAGAACGACACGAGCCTGGCAGCGATCGACAGTGCAGCAGGGCGGCCTCAGCGGAGCCCCATCTTTATGTTCTTTTCAGTTTCTAGCGGTTATAAAGATCAGTTTGTTAATTTCCATCGACGTACGTCTTTCCTGACCGCCATAAAGTCCTTAGCCAAAGCCCAGGGCCAACAGAATGTCTCTTCAATGTGACTTATAGGTTTGCGTGAGCTGCGGGCATCGACCGTCGTATGTGATCTCCCCCTCCCTCCCCACTCTGCCCTTTAGGCCTAAGAGCCAGTCCTTTCTAAATAAAGTATTTTCAATCATTCACATGGATGGATGGATGGATCAACGCCTCCTTTATTAGGTAATGCCTGTCACATGAGCGCTTTTCCACCGATCATGCCCTTTCCTGTTACCCTTTCCCATTCGCCCCAGTCACTGTTGGAGCGATGTGTGGTCGGGCTGCGGCGCCACGTAGCGGGAAGAGAGAGAAGCGGGGTGACCGCCGGTACCCATTGTTAAGCGCACGACCTGATTGGCAAGTTGGAGCGATGTGTGGTCGGGCTGCGGCGCCACGTAGCGGGAAGCGAGAGAAGCGGGGCGTCCGCCGGTACCCATTGTTAAGCGCATGATCTGACAGGCATTACCGTATAGAGGAGGCGTTGGATGGATGGATGCTAATCAGAGCCGTGTATAGGGAGAGTTTGGTCAATGGGAGGCGCGGGCACAGCCAGGGCGTGCACCAGACTCGGAAAGAGGGCTTGGCATGCTCTCTTGACCAACCAGAAACCGAAAAGAATTCCCTAGCGGTGGTAGCGAGAGACAGTTCTGATCAAAGGTATATGTTCGTATATGGTTTTAATAAGCGCGTAAGAGTGAAGTGTAGTAACTCTTTGTGGTTGAAAATAGGGTGCACGTGATGTTTCGATCATGATCATGCAGAAAGATGTAAGAAACGAATGCGCCGCTCAACTCTGTTTTGCTCGGACAGAGTGTGACCGCTTGGACGGCAGATTCCAGGCCCTCGGCGCTTGGCGTAAGGATTATGTCGCTCGTTCCGCTAGCCGCACTCTTCCACCATCATTTTGGATGAGCGTGATTGAAACATCACGTGTACCATATTTTCAGTCACCGAGAGTTACTCCGATGCACTTATCAGGTTTGTTTCTTGCGACCACCGCCAGGGCATTATTTCCGGCTTTTGGATGGTCACATTCGAATTTCTGAAGACGCCCGAAACACGCCCAGCCCGCTTTCGGCCAATGGCGCCTCCTCCTTTGTCTCCTATACTTCCCAACGAATGGCCAAACTCTCTACATATACGGCTCTGATGCTAATGACTGTACAATTTAAACAGACGGTAGCTTGCGCCACCTAGCCTAGAAACCATAAGTGATTTTTTTTCCTCCCCGCCGATTCCCTTCCCCCCATTTTTTTTGTAACAACTACCACCAGGCGGTGTGGTATAGTGCCAGGATGACCTTTGGAGAATTGGAGTAAAAACAACTAAAGAACATAACCCCGAGCCTGAACATGCCTATTCAGACATCAGTGTTGCCAATTTAGCGGTTTTCCAAAGTCATCTAGTGGGAGAAATGGCCGTTTTGCAGGCGGTGGAATTTTTAACAATTTTCAAGTCGCGTCATCACTTTTTTTTTTTTTTTGCAGTGTTAAATGTTTTTAATTTTGCATTTATGAATTGGGATTAACTTAATTTCTGTGGAAGCTAGAGTCATGGGTTCGTTATTTTCGCTCACTGGGAGCAAACGTTTTTGTCGGTGAGAGTAATACTTGCGACGCCATTGAAGTATTATGGCGACAAAACTCGAAACATGCCTCAACTGATTCGTGCAAGAAGGTACAAATTTGGTTTCCAAGTCTGCCAGATGAAATGGGTCCGGTAAGCAATACACGAAAATTAAGGAAAAAATGGGGGCAATAGGATTCTAAGCTTTGAGACTGGTTACAAGATGCTCCAAGCGACGTTGGACGAGTCGGACACCACGGAAAATGGAGCTTTTCCCAAAGCACATGAATTTTGTCACTGGAGCTTTGAACTGCCGCACAACCAGTGTTACAGGTGTTACCAATGTTCCTCGTTGCTTGCAAATAAAAGTAACGCGTTACCGACCTACGTTACCTCAAAATTAAAGGAATGCGTTACCGTTACTGATAAAAAGCCATGGACGTTACTTTCGCGTTACTTTTTTAATTATAAATTAACATGGTTTATTGTTTTGACGGTACAAATATGGATAAGTGCCATAGACATTATGTTCATGAAAAAACTGAACATAATTACTTTATCTTTTTTATGGCTTCACCTAAATACAAGAAAAAATGCAAAAAGACGCGAAAAAACTAAAAAATTCACACAACTTGGCGCCTAAAAACATGAAAAAATATTTTTTTAAGTGTAATTTTTACAGTTTTGAGAAGAAGTAACGTAAGTATGTTACCCATTACCGTCTTGAAAAATTAATGAGTATGTTACTACGTTACCAAAAAACGTAACGCGTTACCGACAACACTGCGCACAACATTGCACTAAAGATTGGAACAACGGAGGTGCACGCCGGCAGGTATGGCAAGACAACGCGCCTCGTAATACCTGGTAAAAGTAAGATCATGCAGTGAACACTGTGCTATGCATAGAAGTGATCTGCGTCAAAGAATGTAGCTCTTTCATTTATTGTACTGTTTTTCAGACTAATTATAGCGATAAACAGTGCACGCCCAAAATTTAGCAGTTTTTGCAATTCCTGCAGTCGGTTTTCGATTTTTTAATTTGAAACGCTCGGAAATACAGCACGGTGCTGACTTGGTGATGTATTGGCGCCGTATTGGCACACTGCTATGTGTGACCCTGTTTCTTCATGCTCTAACACAACGCAGAGCTAACTCGCGAAGCGTGCAGCATTCACGTCGTGCCATCTCGACACTGCCCTGCACACGCACACCGGCCTTACCTCGGGTTTGTGAATTTTCCTCGTGAAATGATTGCTTAAGACTACCCTACCTTAGCCTTTTAGATTTTACCACAACAACTCGCTCGAACAGAGACATTTAAATGGAACTAAAGACAGAACAACGAAGCAGTACTGCCCGGGAAAGTAACAAAGCTCACCACCTCTGCTCTATGTGTACAGCTCCGAGCATACGGGGGACCGCTCACCTCTTGAGCTCGAGCTCTTTGATCTCGTTGTCGACGTAGACAGCCAGCTTGGGGCTCTCTGCGGCGGGACGGCAGCCCTCGTACGTGTCGGCGGGGATGTCGTGCCGGTAAAACTCCAGGTTTGACAGGCAGTCCCTCGTGTAGAGCACCTCCGCTGTTTGGGGTAACAACCAACACTCGCTTTATTTCATTGCTGCTGTCTAAGTGAGACTCCCGCTTTTCTGAGTTAGAAATTTTGACTTGGCAAAAATTGGCGGGAATGAGGTAGTGGAAAAAGAAATGCTCCGAGGTTGAAGGAGCGCCTGCTAGTTAATCAACAAAGTTCCTCACATTCGCGATTTTCACGACCTACGGGGGCGTACTGGCACCTATTAAAATGGCCGTCATCCAGATGATTGACGTTGAAGAGTATTACGAAAGCAGTGGCGTCGGAACAGGGGAGGGGGGCGGGTGATTGGCCCGCTAGACACTTCAGAAATTTAATGGAAACAATATGGGGGAGGGGGGCACAATATCGCTGATGCTCCACCATGCCTCCGGACGAGGGTAGGTCTGTGACGTGTAAATAAATATAATTTTGTTAAGTACGAGCAGTATTAGAGCCTTGTATTACCTTTCTATGTCGGGAAGGTGTAAGCAAGTATCTTCATTCTGAAGTCTACCATCCACGAACTAGGGAACGCAATTGGCACACCGCGGTACCACCATCGCTGAAAGTTGTGACTAGAACGTAATACAAGTTCCTCATAATGTGCAAACGGTGGTCCTCCTTAACATCGGTATCACTGTAAAATGGTCAACGAAACAGCCTGCCCACCTGTAGGTTGATACATGCTTTGTTGAGTCTAGAGTGAGCAGAAGATGAACAATCAATACCGTAAACACCCAAGGGAAACGGCTTGTTGATATGTTTGCTGGCAAAGAGTGACCATTTCCTGCAGCATTTATTGTTGTACAACCTACCCTCATCGTCACAGAAAGGTGTGCTTAAGAATTGGGTGTCGGCAACTCTGCTAATCAATCTTAATGAAGGGGAAGAACTTTTCTGCGGATTACTTACATCCTTTGCGCTCGACAATCTTGACACACTTGTCATCGGCACGTGGACATGTGATCGCATGGTGTATCAGCCAGTTGACGTCGTCTTTGCAGCCCGGCTGGTTGCTGATGCACGAATAGCACCACATCTCGGCAGAAACTGCGAATTAGCGAGAGTGGAAAAACTGTTTTAACAGGTACTGAAGCAGTGCCCGCAAGGCACTCCATGCTATATTTCAAATTTAGAATTTTTCCGCACAGCTCCAAGCAAAGAAAGTGTGCATCGTGGTGTGCATACGCCATACGATTTACGGGTCTACAGCGTCATGTAAGGTTGCTGGCCTGTACCGCCGTTATTATTATTTTGTATTTTATTTTTTATTGGGACAACGGACATTGGCACGCGCAGTCGGTTTGTGTAGTTCTGTCAAAAACAAGTTTCTCGCGTTAATATTTATTAGCCGTTGCATACGTTTGTTTCATAGTTCCGATGTTGAAGTGCTGTTTCCTACGTTGAACGAAAATGCACATCACATTTGAACGAACGGTTTGAGGGCGCGGCCACATAACGCGCGGCTTGTTTCTTACATCCACTTGTTGCTGACCCGAAGTTCACGCCCTAAGAAAACAGCCTTAACTCGCCTCAAACGGGACTACCTCGCTATGTCCGCACTTCTTTTCTAGAAAATCTCAAAGCTCAGCAGTGCGCATCTTCTGACAGGACAAGGAACGCTCGATGGCCGCAAAACTTTGAACCTGTGAAGTTGCAACGGCAAGTTTGCAGTTCTATTATGATATAGCGAAGCCCGAAACCACTCACCCATGTTCGACGCACAAAACAGCACAAAAGCGAAGATCGTCGGCGTCATCTTGGAGTGTAGTATCGAAGATCGACTCACATACTTGGAATTTTGCATACACGATCAAATGACGGGGCAGGTCGCCACGGAAGCCATTGCAGCAGGCGGGCGTGGAGATACCTGCTGTAGTTGTCGTCACCAACACCAGATGACGCGACGGTCGTTTTTTGTTAACCAAAAATGTCTGGGGAATCCGAGTTGGGTTTCGAATTCGTCGCGAAGAGCTCTTATGCGATTCCGATGCTGAAGCGACTGCTTGACACAACCGTGCTTGGAGTCCGAGTGGTCCGAAGAGCCTAAACCGACGCTGATTTACATTTTGGGTCTCGAGGAAGTGACACGGATGTGTTAATGCAAACAATCGATTCGAAAAGTAGCGTTGTCACGTTTCACACCAGCGCACACGGGAAGCGAGCAATATTCAATTTTAGGAGAGTTAATGTCCGCTTCTAATAATATCTTACGAGAACATTCAGTGGGTCGTGAATGTTCCGGTTCCTCTGTGTATTTATAGACCACCCAGCAGATGAAGTCACGGTTTGCTTGCTGGTTTATTGTGTTTTGTTTTGCATACAGAGCTTGCATTTGCAAGCATACACGTAATCGAACGTTGGAAAACAGGAACACGATTTGTCAAATATATTATGTCTTATTAGCCTCCTGAAAAGTATGGTCCGTGATAGTTTTTCACAATGGTGATTTCGTCGAGGATCTGCCCTTCCTGAAATGGAGATAAAGAGATTGTGAATGATCCGCACTGCGGTGTGAGCCAATTCTGAGACGAAGATTAGTAACAGAACATAAGCTCAAACTCGGGCTACAAACTCGAAGGTTACGGGATCAAAACCCACTCCTAGTGGTTTCGATGAGCTACAGTATAACGCATTTGTCGACAGCGTCTGCCGCTGTTTTACAGCTAGCAGAGACACAGCATGTTTGACCTAGGCCGTGTTCCAAAATTTACTCGAATCCTACTCCAGGGTAAGGGTTTTGCACCTTGGCGTTCTAAAACCTACCCGCGTTCAGTGTTTTTCAGTCTGTGTTGTCACGTGACACGACCCGCGGGAGTAACTCGGATCCATTTGGGCAAGATTTGGAACAACAGCCCGTGAGGCAAGTTTGACCTTGGCGGACACGATTTTGCGTCTGCTCTAGTCCCAGTATTTGGACGCGTGACTGGCGTGACTCTACCACGCATACTTGTCATCCGGGAAAGCAGCACCAGCTTCCACGCACAACAGAAAAGCGCTTGCATCCTTTTCTGTCGGAAAGGGTATGTCCGTTGACTTTCCTCACCTTCTCTGCTGACAACTGCTTGAGATTGAGATGCGTCCCGTTGTGTACCGTCATTACAGTGTAGCCGTAGTCTTTGTATCGCACAGCACTCCACTTGGCTGGATTAGGCTTGAAGGGATTCAGCTCTTCCACGCAACCCTGCATTCGCACATAGGAGACATGAATGCCGACTTAGAACGTTTCTTCGACGGGTTCACAGAGGAAACAGGAAAGATGCTAGAACCGTTCTGCGATGCTCTGGATCTATAGTGTTAGTTAAATGCGATGGGGAGATAACGTGGCAAATTGAACGACTCCCAGTCAACAATTAACTACTGCCTAATGTCCCACAAACTGTACAACAGATTAGGCTCAAGGTATGGAAATAAATGAGGAAAGTACAAAAAGTATAGGAAGCGACCACAAGAGAATTAAGATTAGATTTGGCACATCAGAACCCGAACAAGCTCAGCGGGAAGATAAATCGAGCCTAAATAAAACTCCGCTACAGGAAGTATCCAAAAGGATTCGAGAATGGACGCCAGTAAGCATTTTTAGGAGGGAATTATAGATATATATGGAATTAAACAAGGAGGAAACCTAAAACGAAAGCAGGAACTAAAAAGTCTGAGGACACCTAAGTACTAGTTTCTAATGAGTTGTGAATGCGAAAGCATGAATGTCGTTCTTCCGCTCCCTTAGTTCGTCTGCTGCGTAGTGGCGTGGGGGCGTGGGCGGCCACGTTTCGCCGGCCGACGGCCAAGCGCGCGCTCTCGTGAAGTGGCCGCGCCGAGCTGAGCTCGGCCACGCAGCCTCTCCGGAGTTTGCCCGGGCGGGCTCTGCGGCCAGGCGGCCAGGCCCGCACCGCCGCACCTCTTTGAGTGACGGACCTCTTTTCGCTCCTGCCTGTCCGCTTCGCCTAGTTTTGCTGTTGCGCCCGGGCTCTTGTGTTTGCCTCTCTTTTATGTGTTTCCGGGTTGGGTGCCTACCGCCACGGTCAATTTCTGTTGCGCCTGCGTGCTACTGAGATCATGTCGAAGGAAGTAGTGAAGATGCTGAACGAGTTTAAGGATGAGATCAGGAGGGAGTTTAAAGGTTTTAAGGAAACATTTGTACGAGAGCTACGGACTGAGATCCGTGAAATGCACTCCGATATACGCGAAACAAATTCAGGGATGACCTTCATAAACAAATCCTTTGAGGAGTTTAAAAAAACAGGTCACGGACTTAATCAGGGAGAATGGGGAGCTGAAGAGGGAGAACGAGAGTCTGCGTGAGACGTGCAGCATACTCCGGGGTGACATGAGGGTGGCCCTGACCAGAATGACACAGATGGAGCAGTACTCACGCAACTCAAACCTTGAGATCAAAGGTATTGCCAGGCAGCCAAATGAGAACGTTGTTGACGTGGTCACCAGGCTGTGCGAGCAGATTGGTGAGCCAGTCACGGTTGACGACATTGAGGCATGCCACCGCTTGCCGGGCCGCGACACCACGGCGCCTAATATCATCGTGCAGCTTGCAAGCCGTCGAAAGCGCGACTCAATTCTTGAGAAGGCACGACGTACCCGGGTGTCGACCACGCAACTTAATATCCTGCCGGCGGCACCCGTCTATGTCAATGAAAACCTATGTCCGGTTCTGAGACGGCTGCTTGCGCTCACTATCAACCGTAAGCGAGAGTGCGGCTGGAAATACGCTTGGGTGCGAAGCGGAAAAATTTTTGCTAGGAAGTCCGAAAACAGCGCCGTTTGCCATATCGCCCATGATGATGACTTGGCTAAAATTGAGTAGATCTGCAGTAAAATGGAGTACCATGAATTAATTTTGCCATCAGACGTTAAGGAGCACACAAATCCAAAAGATGTTACTGTTTTCCATCTTAATGTGCGTTCCCTCCAAAACAAGGAGGACGATGTTTGCACACTTCTGGATGACTGCGATGTTGCTTTTGATGTTATAATGTTCTCAGAGACGTGGTACCAAGATGACCAGCCCGTGCTAAATTTGCCTGGATACAAACATTTTTGCCTAAATCGAATCTGTCGGAGGGGTGGCGGTGTCGCCATTTATGCAGAGCAACGCGAAACTTACCAAATACTGGACTGCCTGACTGAGATGAATGAATACTATGAAATTTTAACTTTAACTAGTGGCAGTCGGCTTTTCTCTGTCGTGTATCGTCCACCGTCGGCCAACGTCGCAGGTTTTTTATCCTTTTTAGATAGTTATTTGGAATTTGCATCAACAAATAATTTTTCTGTTGTTCTCGGTGGCGACTTTAATATTAATATGATGGAACCTTCTTATGCTGGGACCCAATTTAGCAATGTTCTGAGTTCTTTCGGATATGCAAATGTGATTTTGTCACCTACTAGAACTACTCTTGAAAGTGAAAGCGTACTGGATCTCTTCATTACAAATATGGGCCAAAGACTTACTGCAGCTGGTACGATCAGTTGTAGCATCAGCGACCATATTCCTATTTTCCTCGCCTTTCGTTGCTGTGATTTGAAATCAAGAGCGAAATCAAACGTTTTTTCTTTCCAACCATTAACAGAACATGCTTTGCTGCATTTTAGAAACAAAATATGTGCTCTCGACTGGACATCTGTGACATTACAATCAAACGTTAATGATGCCTACGATACATTTCATGACTTGTTCAAGAAGTGCTATGATGAATGTTTTCCGTATAAAGTAATATCTCGGTCGAGAAAATCACGAAAACCATGGATCACACTTGATCACATCAAAATGATTAGAAAAAAGAGTATATTGTTCAAAAAGTTTATTTCCTCGAGACACCCAGACAATTTAGCATCCTTCAAAAAATATCGAAATAAATTAAACTCTATACTAAAACAAGCAAAAGCACAGTATCATGCAAACCTCTTCAGATATAAGTCGAAAACTTCTCCTGCTGTGATATGGAAATCTATAAATGAGGTTCTCCAGCGTGGCCCACGTAACGATAAAATGGGGGAGCTACTGATCAATGACCAAATGCTATCCGGTGTCCCACTGGCAGAATGCTTCAATTCCTACTTGGTAAATCTTGTTTCAAGCACATATAATGAAGATGCTGTTAAATATATCGCACAGAGCCCAAGCTCGTCGCTTTTTCTCAATCCAACAAATGAATTTTAGGTCTACAAAATATTCATGCGACTCAAAAATAGTAACAGTCGTGATATTAGCGATTTTCGAATGAAACCAGTCAAGCTTGTCGTCGACATAATTGCACCGTACCTCGCACATATATTTAACCTCAGCTTGGCTTGCGGGGAGTTCCCTGCAAATATGAAACTTGCCAAAGTTACTGTGATTCACAAAGGAGGTGATGTGAACCTAATGACCAACTATAGACCAATATCCATCCCGCCAATTTTTTCTAAGGGACTAGAAACGCTTGTCAAAACTCGCGTATAAAGTTTTCTTTCTCGACATGAAATAATAACTGACGCCCAATTTGGTTTCAGAAAGGGAAGGTCGACAGAGTCAGCGCTCTTACTCCAGAAAGAAATCATTCTAAATAACATTCAAAACAAGCTTTTAACACTAGGTATTTTTATTGATTTTAGTAAGGCGTTTGACTGCCTCAATCATCAAATACTCCTTGATAAATTAAAGTGTTATGGAATACGTGGTCCAGCACTCTCACTCTTGGATTCCTATCTCTCCAATCGCCAGCAGTGTGTCAGCATCGACGGACGATCTTCTTCTCTCAAAGCCGTAACCTGCGGCGTGCCTCAGGGTAGCATACTGGGCCCTCTGCTCTTTAACATTTTTATAAACGACGTGGTAAAGGTTAGTACTCTAGCACAGTTTGTAATATATGCCGACGACACCAGCCTTTTTGTTTCGGGCGTAGACGCAGAAAGCTTAATTATTAAGGGGAACGATATTCTCGCGCAATTTGGCAGATGGTCTGAGGTAAATTGCCTTAAGATTAATGTAAACAAAACCAAGGCACTCGTATTTCGGTCATTGAATAAGCACGTCTCCTTCACTAAATCCCTTACCTTAAGTGGTACAGTAATCGATATAGTTAAGCACCACAAAACGCTGGGCGTAATTTTCTCTGAGCATCTGTCGTGGGATCGCCATATTGATAATTTGGTCAGCAGGTTGTGCAGAGTCATTGGCGTTATTAGAAGATGCCGCTCAATATTGCCTGTTAACATTAAACTCATGATTTATCATGCCCTTTTCCGGTCTCATATAAATTATTGTCACCTCGTGTGGGGCACAACAACAACTTCGAATTTAAACAGAATACTGTTACTTCAAAAAAAGATACTACGCATCATCGCGGATGTACACTACCTATATCACACTAAACCGCTGTTCGAAAAATTCAAAATTATTGCCATTACAAATATGCACGTGTATCGTCTTTTGTATGCTTTCCTTTTCGGAACAAATGAATTCATTGAATTTCTTTGGCGCACCTCGGACTTGAACAAAAAGGAAATCTCGATCAGTATGCGCTGCTCTGAGATATGGTATGTTCCTCATTTCCGCACGAATCATGCTTTACAATCCCTTCGCCATATGTTACCTTCTCTACTGAACAAGTACCATCTAGAACACATAGATATATACTCTCTGACTAGAGCTGAATTGTATCAGTGTTTTATCAACGCGGATGTCTCTGTATGACATTTTTCTTTTTCTCGCTTTTGCATAATATGCTTGCTGCCGAACGTTCCTGCGCTCTCACTTGTTTACTCTGTTTATTGTTACTTAAGTACATGCCTAGTTTGTAAGAGAAACTCTATATGCTGTATAACGAGTCTTTTTAATGTATAACACTTTTCAGCCAGATTGCTATGCTTGTTTTGCATTAGGGCCCCAGACCCCGTCAAGTTACCATATGGTAGCTTTTTGTCTGGAAGCCCGCCAGAGTAAATTTCTGGAAATAAAGATTTCATTTCATTTCATTTCAAAGGAGCAGGATATTGTCACGAATGACAAATGATAAGGTGACGAATAACCGAAGAAACCAAACGTTTATTGGGGCGAACTTGTGCCTAAAACAAAATAGAGAAAGGTTAGCGTCGCAGGCGTCGATGTCGGCGAAACAGCAGGATCGAGCTCTGGGACGAGACTGACTCCTGACCGCCACGCGGAGCACCTTTTGTACCCGCGTGGGTTTCTGTAACATTTGGTGTAGAACGTTCGGCGGGTCAAACATTCGTAACTCGATCACACGACAAGGTTTTCAAATTTACGAGAATGTCAAGTTGAAAGAAACGAAAAAGAAGTCCGCTCCCTGGAATCGAACCCGGAGCCTTCGCGCGAGAGCCCAGCGCGGTAATCATTCGGCCACGCGCTCGCTCGGCAACGCGCGTGGCAATATCACTGATACATGTTACAAAACATTTTTGGGACAGAAATAAAGAGGTCGTTTCAGCTATAGTGATATCGCTGAATATCACGTCCTCCGGCGCACCTTAGATGCATCGTTTAACTACAATCCACATTCCTTATATGGGGAGTTCACTATACACGAACTTAGGATTTGGATATGAGTGAATAGATAACAAACATCACCTACATATTAATAGCCACGGCACTGGTCCCACCTTTTTCAAGTAGGTTGCGTCTAGAAATGCACTCAACGTTGGGGGACGCTTTCTTGGGAATTTGAGAGGTCATCCAGCTTTTAGTTTGTTTCCTGTCCTGTTCTCTGCTTATCAATGTTCGCTTACAGACAGTGTTCGCGAGAGCAATAAGTGACAGACTTAAGACAAAAAGAAAACACACAAAAAAATACCTCGACGTTTTGCCGCAGCCGGGTTAAATAAACGACAAGTTAAACAAAAATGTCTTTTTTTGTGTTTGTGTGTCCACTTCTCATTTCCTTTTCTTTGTTATTTTCTTGACACTCAAGTCTGCATTGATGTCGCAGGTCGTTTCCCGGTCTTCGTTGCGCCTCAGTGTGGCAATCTTAACTTCCGTAAAACCATCTCTTTTGGTTAAAGATTTTTCGGGGGAAACTCTAAGAAACAAAAGGCGCAATTGGGGAGGCGAGGGGAAAACCTTCATTGGTACGAACTTCGGGCTGAAATATGAGTCACAATCGGCAAAAAAGCGATGTTTTTTTTTTTTTCACGAGCTCAGTCAAAGTCACCGTAGCTAATCGGAACTAGCAACAGGATTTGGTTGCTCGAAAGAATGTTCACGTTTGCTCGTGCCACGCTCACACCACTTCATACCGAAAAACTCGAAAAATGGCGGAATGTAAAAATGTATTTGAGATAATGAGTACAAGCTACTCATAAATGTAACTAAAATAGAGTATCAAATACTCTCGATGAAAAGTATTTGCAAGATGCCAAGATAATTCAAAAAGTATTTGAAATACAGTATCTTGAGTAGAGTATTTGAGATGCGCACAAGTCTGGACTTATTGCTTCCGTCGTCCTAAAAGCATTGGTAAAACAGCAATCAAAGACAGTCTTTCAGGGCGTAGGAAAAAAATACTCACATTCTTAGACAAACATAAAATCATGAAATTGAGTGTGTGTACGAAACAAAAAAAAAAGAGTGAAAGCGGCGTTGTTGTTGTCTTTTAGCGATAAATTTTTTTCAGGACCGTTTTGTTATTCACTGTTCAGTCCGGTACACGTGAAACTATTTTCTTCGTGGAAGGTTTTTGTTTTTTTAGAACAACAATAAAACCTCGTTGACTCCTCGCCACTAATATGCCACCTGCAGTTTGTTTATAACCTTAAAATGCCCGACACAATCAAAAATAATAATAAACGCCAGACGTAAGTTACATGAACGAATTCGAAAAACTGTTTTTCCAATTGGAAGAATGGCGCGCTTGCGTGATTCTCCACTTTCAATGAATATTTACAGTGGGTTTCGATCATTTTCTTTTTGTTTTGTTTTTGTTCGCCAACATTTCAAAGTCCGGTATAGGCCCACAAAAAAAAAAAAGAAAAAAAAAACGGAATAAGTAAATGCAGCGTTGCTTACACGAGCGGCGGTCGGCTGCGCAAACACGTGTCCTCTAAAGGCACACACAGGCCGTAGAATTCTTTGACAGCGCTGCAGCAGCTGTGAACACTCGCGATTCCGAGTGTTGCCTCTTCTTGTCCCTAAAGCCGTGGCCTTGTATGATAATCATGCCAGATTGGTCGCACAAAAAAAAGCTGTCTATCCGTAGCGCAAGTTTGTCTGCTTTCTGCACGGTGTTGCGATGATGTCAGAACTCCAAGCCCCTATTGGCTGATTGAAAAACACTATTGGGTATAGACCTGAGGGAATTTAACGTTTAAGTCTACCCACTATCCTTTAAATCCAAGCCAATCAGAACTCGGCGTTGCTCTGACATCACCGCACCTACTGCTCAAGAAGCAGACGACTTTCTCTCGGCATGTGCATGTTATGAAGCAGGTGCTTCGGACAAGAAGGATCGGTGGCCGAGTGGGCTAGCGCACACTAGAGCCGCTGTGTATGGCAGCGTAGCTACCAGAATAGCGCCGCGCTTTTCCCTGTGCCGCCTCTCACCGCGATTGGTCACACGCGGTGCCATAGCAACGAGCTGAGCTGGCTCGGTTTCTATAGCAACCGAGTGACTACTCGTCACGTGACCTCGCAAGAGCCGTGGTGTCACCGGTAAGATGGCAGCGCCCAGAGCTGGTGGATACGAGTTTGTTTGGTGCGCGGAGTCGTGATCGTCTTGTCGTCTTGCCGACGATTTCCGGCTTCTTCGAGCTCTCTGACGTAGATATAACGTGAAGATCTGAAAGAAAGAGACTTTATACCCTTTCTGTGCAAGATCGCTCTGGATATTAGCACCTGTGCGACAGCATCCGTGATATCGCCGTAGCGGTGCTCGGATTCCCGGATGTGTTTGAGGATCGATAAGACTATTAGCATGCAATGTTTGCATGCTTTTAGCTTAGTTTTAACGTTGGAGTGTCTGAGAATTGATGCGAAATGTATGCGTCGTATGTGGGGTCTTGAGGAAGCGGTTTCAACCCCAGGTAACCACATAATCACAGAAATGTCTAGCGAGAAAGCTACTGCGATCTTTACGTTTCGTTCTAATTAACAAATTTACGATATAAATTTTAGGATAAAATTTTCGCATTTTTGTAACTTCCTTTGAATTTTTGAATTTCTGAGAATCGAAACGAAAGCATACGTCGTGTGTAGGGCATAGGGGAAGTTGTTTCAGCCCTGGGTCATCGAATAATCACAGCGACTTTTAGCGAGGAAGCTCCTCCGATATTTAGCGTTTTGTACTAATCGACGATTTTACGAATTGGCGGTTCTGGAGATTTTGATATAACGTGTTTTTGTCACAATAGCTTGCATTCGATCGCAGTGTTTTCTGGTTTGTTTTTTTCTAGTGACAAGCTGGCGTTTGCTCAAGTGACTTATATGAAATGTCCTGCTATATAATAGTGCATCCACACATACTCTTAAACTCTGGTGTTCAGAGGTGTGCTCGCCTTTGTAATTAAGTTACAGACATGATTATTTATTACGAGAGTAACATTTTTTTTTTTGTAGCTGGGTCCGTTTTGTGCTCATTAATTTCAAGGTGCCACGGTGTTATTATCATATGTGTTTGGCTTCAAATACCCCCTGTGCAATGCCTACAAGGGCCAAAATGCCGTCAGCCGACCCCAGCTCACGCGTTAGACACGAGAACCGCGTTACTCGGACGTATACGCTCGTCGACAATCAATTCGTCGACGAATATTTCAATTCGCGTTCGTGGCCAATGAGTGCCCTGACGGAACTATCATCACTTGCGAATTCCAAGTTCTATGGTGTGCTTAAAAAAGCACGGTGGAAGTTTGGGGTTATCGCGCCGGTGGCCTAGCAAGTCATGGCCGCGTGAGTTCACAGTTTGCTTTTGAGTCGAGAATTATAGTTAAAGAAGAAGTTAAAAATCATTTCATGGCCCCTTTAACACGGATATGTGTGCTACACCAGATACAAATATTCACTCTTTGTATGCCCGTAAACGTCCGGAGGACCACTCTGCCTGTCGGGAAGAACACCTCCTATCCGGAGTCCGTCTCTTTTGGTGGCTTTAACTATCCTCTGGAGACCACCAGGCTGTCTATGATGGTTGAACCCCGTCGGCTGTTCATCGCCCAAAGGAGGGTGAGACCGCCGTCGACGTCACTCCTCGGCAGTCGGTGAGACAATCTCATCGTGAATGGATGATTGGGTCTTGAAGAAGTATGATGCTAAGCATATATTCGCTCACTTTGGGGCAGTCGAGCAACAGTCATGTCCTAAGGCAATCCTCCTGTCGTGGCCGGCGTGATCGGATTTGGTTCCATCGGAGCTTAGTCCGAAAGTACAAGGACGGTACGTCCCACGAAGCGGCCGCCATCCCGGCGGTGCGGAAAACCACTCGCCTTGTCCGTGCACCTACGGTACCTAGCAGCTCACGTTGCCCGACAGTCCCCGGGATGTAAATCGTCTCACTTCACAGAAGAAACAGGCATTGTTCCTCCAGAGGCCCGTGCCGTACCGCCATGCCAAGCGTCTTTTACTACTTTTCAATGAACGAATGGAGATATCAACTAGACTAAAAAAGTTGCCGCCCGGCGTCGCTAGCAGTACGGTCACCATGGCAACCTCTTAGGCCCTAAATGGAAATCACTATCGGCGCTTCTGACGTCGTGCATCTAGATAATTTTGCGTCGTGTCGCTACTATGGCCAACGTTACTGGAGCAAGCTCAGTTTCACAGCTCCGCCTGCGACGTGGGCTGAGTGGCGGTCACAAGAACTAGCAGCGCTGCAGTCGAGTCTTACTTCCGGCTTGTCTAGCCCGAGAAGCTTCAATAGAAATACTTGAGCTTGGGCGAGTTGGCAATTCATACTAACACTTCAGAGCGCGAGGAAACAGACGCACACAAATATAAATTTCAAACACTCAAAGAAAGAACACTCACAGTGCGCTGACTCTGATATCTTTTTTTTTTTTATTAGTTTGGGGAAAATGCAATAGAGGTTAGCCAGAAATTGCATTCCGGCTGGCTACTCTGCATGGGAAGGGGAAAGAGAAAACAAATAGCACAAAAAGGCATACGTCTTGGGTTGCTATACAAAAGTCAAAGTTCCGGTGTAGGACATTCAAGGCACAGCACAATAATTGTACAGTAACAGGAGAGGGCAGTTATACATCACCGCACAGGAAGGTTCTAATCACACTGTACGTTCAACACATTCAGTCTTAACATAAATCGTAGAAATAATGAACAGATTCGTTATACCGTCTGTACATTGAAAAATTAAATGAATGCGTGTTCATATTCTGTCGAGGGCAGCACACGTTTCATGATAGTATTTCTTTTTGTTATGTCACAAGATTATTTACAATCGACATCTTACAACATTACTTACAGTCGCCATGTTACAAGATTAAAGTCGGTATGTTAGTAGATTATATACAATCGGTCAATCAAATTGTTCGTGTGAAGAAACGTCATTAATGCATCTAACGCCCTTCATTAATGCGATTCTTGTTCCCAGGTACTTAAGACTTTCTCAAAACTGTAAGGTTCGCAGGTAAGTTGTTGGATCCTGGTCAATAGTGTCAAGCGTTCTTCAGTATATTTGGGGCAACTAGAAAAAATATGGTTTAGTTTTTCTTCCACGTGACACTGCTGGCAATTCGTGCTTGAAATCTGTCCATACTTATATCTGTGTTTATTCGAGTTGGCGACGTTCAAACGAATGCGGTGGTAGAGCGTTTCTATGTTTCTTGTTAAATTTTGTGGAGATACATTTCTGAGGCGCGGGTCGATTTTAAAAAGGGGTTTGTAGTGGTACGTTGAGGATATCCAGAGCTTCTTGAATTCCATTTTTCCAAACAACCTAATAAGTGACCAAGAGTCAGTTTTTGTAAAAGGGACGACCTCCGTAGTGTCTATATAATGTCTTCTAGCAGCAGCGGGATCTGCAGTCTCATTTCCAGTTACCCTTATGTGCCCCGGTATCCACTGTAACACTACATGATGTCGATTTCTTTTGCAATAAGTAAATAAAACTTCAAAACACAACTGTGGATTTGGTGAAGTGGCGGGTGAATACCTTAATGATTGGAGACCAGCGCGTGATTCAGTCAGAATGACCCATTTCTGTGAGGCTCCTTGCGAGTTAATAAACTGGAGTGTCACCTTTATTCAGTGCGATTCCGCAGTTGTTGAAGGCACACTATGGGAAAGTTTGTAGCTACGAGTTGCCTTGAGTGCAGGAATTACTATTGCAGCGGATGATGTGCCGGTATACGAAGATTCCCCCCGGTACATATGTATCTAGTCGGAATACGTGCAGTGGATATGGCTTAGTGTGTGTTGCATCTTAACAGTTTGCGGCTGTATTGATTTTTGGGTGACGCCTGGTACATTAATATCAATTTCTGGCAATGGTATTGTCCAGGCTGGACAAGATGATGTTGCATAATATTCAGTCGAAACTGGTATACCGGAACGCAGCGCTTCGATGGCTTTACCGTATCCCGAAGCTGGTCTTTTGTGGTTCAGATTCACGAGAAAATGACATTTGTTTCGCGATTTATGTTTTAAACGCACTCGTAATGTCTCCTGCGTACGCATGATTGCCAGGGGAAGTGCTCCAGCTTCTGCTGTTGTACCAATAACTGATGTTCCCTCAGGCACACCAAGACAAATTCTTAACGATTTGTTTATTTCTGCCTGAAGACCTTTGGTGTTCGGGATCGAGATACTTTGTAGGACTGGCAAGCTATACCTGAGAAGGGAATTTATCAAGGCGTTCTGTAGTTTTAACATGGGCGAGCATGACTTGCACCATGTTTTCCCTGTCAGACAGCGAAGTACATTGCACGCGGAACCAAGCTTTGACTTCAGATATTTTATATGCGGAGTCCAGGTTAAGTTTTTATAAAGTATATAACCGAGAAACTTGTGTGTTGGCTTGTATGGGATGAGATTACCAGCCAAGGCCAGAGGGAAACGTTTTACAGACATTCGTGTGAAAGCCATTGCCACTGTTTTCTCTGGAAATAAGCACATGCCACGTTTTCGTAGGAATCGGCTAACGTCGGCAAGAGCCTGTTGAAGTCTTCTTTGACCGACAAATCGATTTGAATGTGTTGACCACATACATATGTCGTCTGCATAAATTGATAGGTGTATTTGTTTCGAAACTTTCGGTCGCAAAGACATTAGTGTGATATTAAAGAGCGTAGGACTTAGGACGCCTCCTTATGGAACCCCTCGTTCTATGATATGGTCTTGTGTGTTTCCCTCAATTGTTTGCATGAATATAGTTCGCTGTCTTAGATACTCTTTCACCCAGTTAAAGATTTTTCAACCGAATCCATGCTCAGCCATTGCTGTCAGAATTGCCTCATGTGTGATGGAATCGCCTTTTGAATTTCTAAGAATATAGCGAGTCTTTTCCCCATCGGCAATGCCTTGCTCAACCGAACTAACCAGATTGATTACACTGTCTGTTGCGGAACGTCCTGTGCGAAACCCTGACATTTCTTGGGGATATAAGTTTGAGTTTTCGAGATACCATGTCATTCTCGACAGAATCATACGCTCCATTATCTTGCATACCCAACTGGTGAGCACGATTGGTCGAAACGACCCTAGCTCAAAAGGAGATCGTCCAGGTATTAGAACAGGAATAACCTTGCCCCGCTTCCAGTCATGTGGGAGCACACCGTTAGCAAATGATTGGTTATAGTATTCGAGAAGTCTGCGTCTGGAGTGTTCAATCTATCGTGTGAGTGCAGAGTACGTTACGGCATCTGGATCAGGGGATGACTTTTTTTTGGAGTCCTGCAAGGCGTGACCCAGCTCATCAAGAGTAAAAGGCATGTCTAGGGATATCTCTTTTGCCGTCACCGAAACAACTGCTGGATGTTTTTGAGTGCTTGGGTAGGAGGAGTTCTGGGCAATGAGACTGCAAAACGTCTCAGCAATCTCAATGTCGGGAACACTTTGGGCAATGCGAGGGCTCTGATTGGGTATTTCTGTTGAGGAGGAGTTCTGATTCCACGTATAACACTCCAGAGCGGAGAGAGATGCTTTTTTGCCTCCAGAGATGCGCAAAGTTGTCTCCATCGACGCCTGCTGATTTCGTCAAGATGGTTGCGTACCTTCTTTTGTGTCTTTCGTACATTGGGATAATCTCCCGGGTCCTTTGTTCGTCTGGCTTTTTTTTCTGCTTGTCTGCATATTGCACTCAACCTTTCATATTCTACATCAATCTCTGTGCGATTGAAAGGCAGCATTATTTTTCGTGTGGCCAAGTTGACGCATTGTGATATAGACGGTATTAACTCAGCATTCTTGGTTGCTGCAGCAATGCAATCTTTTGCGAGCATATAAAATTTGTTCCAATCCGTGACGGATATCGCATGCCGTTTCCTATTGGTATCAAATTCACGGACAAATTTTAGAACCGGTAAATGGTCACTCCCCCTTGCTTTCAGATCAGTTGACCATGCAACATGCTTTAGATAGCTAGCTCAGACGAACGTCTAATCAAGAACGCTACTCACGGTTTCCCCGCGGTGAAATGTCGGACTTCCATCATTCAACAAGACTAAATTCAAACCACCTGTGACATCATTAATAAGGCGTCCTCGCTCGTCGTTTTTGGTGCTGCACCATAACTCATGGTGGGCACTGAAGCCTCCACGCAAAAGATGTGGGGAGGGACTACTCTGTACAATAGACTCAAGTCATTTGGATTCGAAAGGTGCCCGTGTCTCGATGTAAGCAGGGGTGACTGTGATACGACGCGATTTGTTTTTAATAGTTGCACGAACGTATTCATTAGTATCATTGGAAGCTACATCAACTACGTCATAAATAAGATTCGGATGTCGTTTTTGAGGCTCTAAATATATAGCCCGAGATTTTGAAATTTGAATAATCACTAATGTTAGGTCCTGTAATTGCAAGTACAAGAAAGCGGTATTTCAATACAAGTTGTTTAAAATCAGAAAGTTTTGACCGAAGGCCGAGTGCATTAGACTGAAGCACGGTCGTTGAACTCAAACCATCTTGAAAACATTCTACTTTATCCAGGTAAAGATAAAAGGAGTGAGCAGATCAAAAGCTTTCTGAATTATTGTGGCCCATTCTGATTTTTGAGTATTCAGGAGAAGGTGCACCATGTCAACAAACATTCTGAGTGCTGAGCTCCGGAAGGATTCGTCGGTTTTTTACAAATTAGGTTCCAAGATGTCTGATGTCCTCGTTGTTGTAATCTGACGTACTTGGGAATGTTCTTTTTCTGCTGTTATGACTGGCACTATTTTCCTGACCGACAGTGTTTTCTCTGATTTCTTAGCGTCGTTCTCTAAAGTAGGCGACTGCCGAGAGTTGGTGGCTTTCAGAAAGTCACTGTAAGTGCGGTTCACAACGATGGGACGCGACTGAACCGGGTTGGTTGGTTTTGCTTTTCCGGTGAGCGTTTATGTAAGCTAAGGGAAGTCATCTAGATTGCTCAGTTGAGGTTGTCGCGGATGGTGGTAAGCAGTATCTTGTTGGACAACAGTTTGGACGGTATTAGAGGCTGTGATGTGTCCTTGTTTGCGAACTTCTGTCAGCCTTTTTTGTTCCTCTCGTTCCGGGCATGCTTCAGCTAGCGCGTCGTGGCAGCTGCCGCAGTTTACACAGTCTGGCTCTTCTGACTAACAGCTGCTTCTGTCATGCTTTCCTCCACACCGGCTGCACATTTTTTCTCGAAAACATGTGACAGATTTGTGAACATAACGGTTACAGTTCGCACACTGTAAGGGACACTCCTCGAAAGGAAATACTCTGTAACGGACATGCGATAGAAGAGCATATTCTGGCAGTTTCGTGGAAGCAAATTGCACCTTCACGATACTAGACCTGCCAAGTCTGCGAGCATATAAAACCGCATTCGACTGAGCACTGAGCCCTTCTTGAAGCTGAGCGCCAGTGACCTCTGGATCTACCCCCTTGCTGACACCAACTGCAGCTGAGCGTGGGTCAGGCTCGTAAGCCTTTACGCCCACGTTACACAGGGCAATAACCTTGAGCAAGGTTTTTGCAGCCTGCGCATTGCGTGTATCGACGGCAATCAAATTAAGGCGTGTGTTAGGGAAAATCATTATGATACATTCCTGACAGAGCTGCTGAAGTATCTCCGAAAGTTTTAGGCTATTGATCTTTATGAGGGGGGTTTCGGGATCTACTGGTACAAAATTAACTGTCAAAACTGCCTGTTCATTAGAAGCTGTCAGCTGACCAGTTTCCCGTGTTACGCCACTGTTTTCGAGAGGACACTTGCGTTTGCGTGATGAGACGACCGTGAAGTTGGCGTCGTCGGTGCTCGGGGCTTCATTCATGGATTCGGAGATGGCCTCGGGCTCGCGTTGCGCAGGAGTGATGCCAGTAGACTGTGAGTAGTTGGTAACGTTGGAATCAGGAACTATGTTGTCTTGAGTGGTTGGAGTCGGTGAGTAAGAGTGGCCCATCGCCTGGTCTGGTGAGGCGGAAGTCCTCTGATCTTCATAATGCCTTTGTTCCATCGCCGTTCGCTTTTGGGTCCTTGGTGGTTGGACCGGGAGCGTAGGTGCTCCTTCTTAGCTGGAAAATCTTTCAAAATAAAGAGCGGAATTGACTGTCTAGGAAAATAATTGGAACAAGGTCGCTGGAACGTCTCCGTACCTGTGTGCTTCTTCGTCTTCCCTCTCTCTCAACTCTCCTGATCTCTGTGGTGTATTACACTTCACCTTCATCATCTTTTTTTGCTATTATACACATGGAAGTAAAAAAAAAAAGAAAGAAATTAAAATGAAAAGGAAGCTCTCAACGCGGTGGTTGTAGACGACGCGCGAGGCAAGGAAGCAAGATCCGACTGCAGCGCCGCTAGTTCTCGTGACCGCCACCTGGGCCACTCGCCTCTGCAGGCGAGAATAGGGAGCTACGAAACTGAGCTTGCTCCCATAACGTTGACTCTGGCAGCTAGGCTGTCAAATTCACCGATGTTTGTTTGCAAACAAGCTCGCCGCCGCCCACTATCGGCGGACCCCTGCGCGCTTCCGGTTTTCCTCTTCTTTTCCACTTGTCACACATTCTTTTGTTATTTGTACTACGTTCTACAAAGCGCGCAGGTTCTTACAAACCTATTACAGGTACCTCTCCGAAGGAAAATCTTCTTTTCCGATCGCTGTGTGTTACTGAAGGAGAAATAAATACACTACCGGAAGTCTACTGGGGCACCAAATACTGTGGCGCCCTCGTGGTACCAACTCCCACCGAATGCGGTGAATACAGTGGCTCTAGCGCACACCAGTTTGGAGCACGTGGGGCGAAAGCTCGCGCTGCAGAACCCAGAGATCCTGGGTTCAATTGCCACCCCTGCCCGTTTGGATCTGGATGAGCATCATACCGGCGTGTGGTCGTGTATCACTACTGCGTGATGCACGTTAAACACCCCGGGCTGGCGGCTGTACTGCACTGGCCTAATTTCTCATCTACTCGTCGCAACTTTGAAATTTCTGACCAACTACACGCTGTATAAATATCCACACATCCCCAATTATTATTATTTGTGCTTCGGACATGCATAGCCAGCGTGTTTCGCGGACAATTCTGCCATGTTCGCCGCGAACACAGCGTCTCTTGTATACGATGTCACGTGTGCGGCTCTTCCAAAGACCGGAGGCACTCCCAACAGGAGCTGGCGCTACGTGGACGCTTTGCAGCAGATGTGCATAGACGCGCCGCCATGACTGGGCCTTCAATTTTTTTGTTTTCTCTTGTTACGTTTACTTCACTTCAACATTATTGCAGCAGGGCAGGTTATTCCTATTTTAGAACATACCGTCCTTCTCCCCAGGACTGACCTTTGTGGAGGCCGATCAACGTCCGATTCAGTGGCTGGCAACTGGGTGTGACAAAAGAAGGTCGGCAATGGCGGCTCTGATCTGGCCCGTGTGCGAAAGCGCTGATAGCGTTTTTTTTAATTTTTTTTTATCACCCTTTGATTATTATTCTCAACGTTTATAAATTCAAATAATTAGGAAATATGTCCAAACATTATTGGTTATACATGATAATTAAAAAAAACTTGGACAAGATGTGTTTCTGAAATATATATATATATATATATATATAGAGAGAGAGAGAGAGAGAAAGAGAGACGCTGTCAGGCAGGTGTGCAAGGGCGCCGCCATAACCGACCTTTAGTTTTTGTTTCCTATTTTTCCTTTCGCTGGACTTCATCATTGCCACAGCAGGACACTACTGTGTCATTCTGCCCAGCATAGGCCTTTGTGGAGGATCGTCGACACCGGCTTCAGTGACTCGACATCTTGGTAAGACTAGAGAAGTTTGGCAATGGCGGCTCAATCTGGCGCGTGTTTAAAGCGTGTCTATATGTTCTGACGATGACGACGACGACCGCTGCGGCAGTTGTGCGCACTATTATAGCGCGCTAGGTCCCCGCACACGGCCCTGCCGTCATAAACACTCGGATTGATTACGTGTACTTGTTGATGCCTGCTCCTGTCGGCGCGGCAATGTTATCTATGTATATATATATATTTTTTTTTTTCTTAGAGGTTTGAAAAACAACTTGCTGCGTCTCGAAACGTTTCCGCCTTTTACCTCGATAACCACACAAGACCTTCTTCTTCAAGGGCATTTACTGGTTTGAGTTTTATTACTCGCAAATGCTTGTTCTCTTCCAGGTCAGTTCTTCTCTTTCTCTCTCCCTCTCTCTCTCTCTCTTTATATATATATATATATATATATATATATATATATATATATGTATATATACTATAAAACACTTAATTTTCGTAAAAACCTCATTTTCGCGAATTTCGCGAATTGCCTACAATTCGCGAAAAGTAGGCCCCGCGAAAAATTCAGGTAAAATGTAAATACATTCGAATCTACAGAGATCCCACCTCGTCGCAAAAATTAGAAACCGCGAATTAATCCAAAATTTCAGCTTTACCTAAATCGCGAAATATTGAGCCCGCGAAAAAAGGTCGTTTACAGTATATATATACGATAGATAGATATATATAAATACGTATATGGGTGGTTTCATCTCAAATCGTGCAGGCAAAAAAGTTCGAATTTTTAATTTCGCTGAAAAAAATATATGTTATGGCGCCGTCTCTAAAAACGCAGTAGCCACAAACGGCAAGTTCGTCTGATTTTTGGCTCTCGACTTACGAATTTTAAAAGAGGCCGCGGTGGAAAACAGTGTTTTTCACATCCGTCGCGGGTTGGATGTTTCGTTCGATCTCCCGCCGTGGATTTCAGTCCACATTATATTAACTTTTTTCAAGCACTCTGTGAGCGCAGGTAAATGGTTCTAATGCTATAAAATAATTTTAGGCGTTTTGCTTTTTTTCTGTAAAAATGTCAAAACACCCCCTCGGTTAAATGTTGACGAACATTGACAATTAAATACTGACGATCTACTTGGGTTACGTCGATACTTTTTATGTCTATAGAGAGCCCAAAACAAGCTCTTTACAGATATTATAAAATCATTTAGCTGTATTAAACTACATTTGCGGTACGTTTACGTTAATGTTATCCGAAAACCAAAAAGTGCCAATTTTGAAATCGATTTTCTCAAAAAACCCATTTTTTATTTTTTATTTTTCGTTAAAATATAGATATAATACTTGTCTACTCGAAAAGCAAGTCGAGAAAGTGTGTACTTTGTTTGTATGTTTTACATTTAAGCATAAATATCGTACAAAATCGTGTTTTTACGGCTCGAAACGGACTTGCGAATTGCGCGTCTTTACAACTTTGGAAATATTTTTTGCCTTTTTTCAACGTTCCCACATCAAAATGAAATACAGTATTTCCACCCTGTTATATTTATTGATCAATTAAATTTTATTATGGGCGGCAAGCTATATTCGAGGAGTTCAAAAGAGAAAGCAACACTTCTTAACAGACCAGCAGGCGTCGTAAATTTTTAATGTGTAGAAATCGGCAGACGTTGTGTTGATTCGGGGCCTTCATTGGCCTATATGAACGTCCCGCCCTTTCGGAACCAGCAGATGACCACGACCTTTCGCGCTCGTTATTTTAGATAGGACGGCCCGTGACAGTAAAGCGAGCAGCGCACTTTGTGTCACGAGGAACGAAATGGTACGAATGTGTCGTTTACGCGGCGAGCAGTGACGGCCACCCTGGAGTAGTCAGTCAGTCGAAAGCAAATGATGTGTTGCCTGGGAGGATGAGGACACCACGGCCTTACAATATCGACAGTCAACAACAGTTCTCCCGGCCAAAACAACGCCGCGAGCGCGCTAAAACCGGCGGCGCGGGACAAAAATCCCGCAAACGCACTCACGAAGATGGGCCGGTTCCGTTAGGGATGTGGGGAAATTTTGAAACCAGCCACCTGTGCACGCGTGAAACGATACCGCGTATATGCCCAAACTTCGAGCGCCCTATCCTTGAAACGGCCGTGCTCTATCTCTCTCCGCTGAGATCCGATAGCACCGAAAGGTTATCTCTTTTGGAAACAGCAAAGCCCGGAGACTAGCATTAAAAACGAGCGTGTTGGTAAATATATTTGTGTTTATTCTGCCCGGACACTAGTTGGGTAGGAAGTCAGCCTCCTTGTCAACTATAACCGTTTGTGAAGAGTGGTCTTCTCCCGAGATGAAAAGTTAGCGCCAGCTGATGTGTTCTTTTGAAAAAGGGAAGGGGAAAGGGAAAGTTTGAGTAACTGCAGTAACTACCTCGAAAGCTTCTCTTCCGATATGAAGCTCAAAGCATGTTACGTCTCGGATACCTTCTCGCGCATCGCTGCTCGAATCTATTCTTCACTCTGTTCCGCACGGCCACTGTTCCGCACAGCCGTCGTGGCTGTGCGGAACAGAGTGAAGAATAGATTCGAGCATCAACTGGACGCCGTCATCCTGCCAGGCTTGAGTGTCGTGGTACTGGACTCAGCGTGGGTCAGTTAAGACTTTTTTTTTATTATTATTCGTGTGTGTTTCTTTGTTCCGCTGAACCTTGTTTCTCGGTTGCGGTTCTGCTGAACTTTTTTTTATGTTTTCATACTAATTGTTTGTTAGCATTGTTTAGTTGTTGGGTTTACTTCGTCATGGCGTAGCGGCCTGGCGGTGCTGTAGAGAGCATGTTCGCACGCATATGGTTGCGTCCCTTTTAGGGAATGCCCGGAGGAGTTGGTTTTTGTTCTTGCCGTGTGCCGCTGAGTTTTTCGGTCATGATTAAATTTTTAATTTTATTTTCCTTTACGTGTCGTCGACTTTTTGGCTGACTCTCCACCAGGCGTGGACCTATTGCCTTGGCACCACTCGAACCTAAATCTTTTATCTTTTTAACGCTATTTTCATTAAAATCGGAGTTTGGTAATATTATTCTTAATTATTTTTTTTTATTCACTACCCCCCTCCTTGACAATCCCTCCTTGTGTTTCGGACCGTTTCTGTGTCTTCACGTTTGTGTATTACGGAAGTGAAAGGCAATTCCCTGGTGATCTGTGCGATGTGCGGTGAACAAACCCTAGCGTTTAGTTTCGGAAATAATCGTATATAATATATCGATGATGCGGTGACTTTCTATGTCTTAGCAATGTGACGGCTAATAGGTAGTCATGCTAGTTTACAGTGACAGTTTTATAAACCGAAACAATACAACGTCTGTGCCTCTTCGATATTGAAGGTCTACTCGGCCTACTGATTTGATTAGATATGTTTCTCGTGGTGTCCCGCGCAGACAAAAATTCGAGAAAACGTTTTCACAATTTATAGAAACGCACGGGTCGTTATGCTTGACTTAGGTCTTGCAAAACGAAGACGTCTTTTTCTGATATTGAGGCTTAAATATAGAATATACAAACAAAATGCACACTTTCGCGACTTGCTTTTTGAGTAGACAACTATCATATCTACATTTTAACGAAAAAAAAATGGGTTTTTTGAGAAAATCGATTTCAAATTTGGCACTTTTTGGTTTTCGTATAACATTAACGTAAACGTACCGCAAATGGAATTTTATAGAGCTGAATGATTTTATATTATCTATACAAAGCGTGTTTTGGGCTCTCCATAGACATTGAATTGTCAAATTTCGTCACCAATTAACCAAGTGGGCGTTTTTGACATTTTTACAGAAAAACAAAAGCAAAACGCCTAAACTTATTTTATGGTATTAGAGCCATTCACCTGCGCTCACAGAGTGCTCTAAAAAATTTAATATAATGTGGACTAAAACTCCACGGCGGGAGATCGAGCGAAACATCCAACCCACGATTGATCTGAAAAACACTGTTCCCCGCCGCGGCCTCTTTTATAATTTGTAAGTCGAGAACCAAAAATCCGACGAACTTGCGGTTTGTGGCTACTGCGTTTTCAGAGAGGACGCCATAACATATATTTTTTTCAGCGCAATTAAAAATTCGACCTTTTTTGCCTGCACGATTTGAAATGAGAACACCCATATATATATATATATAATATATATATATATATATATATATATATATATATATATATATATATATATATATATATATATATATATATATGGGCCAAGTCATGATGGAGACATCTTTATTCTTCGAGCCCGGTTTTCGGTGGCTTGCGCCGCCATGGCTGCACTGTCCTGTCCCCGTCACGCGCCTCGCGCCCCGTGCCTTGGCCCCGCGCTCGTTTCTCGCGCGCCGTCTGCATCGTCGCCGAAGTCCTCTCCAAAATCCCCACAATATATATATATATATATATATATATATATATATATATATATATATATATATTGTTACGAACATGTGCGGCCGGCAGCAAATGACAATGACGCGTCCACTCAATGAGATAGAAAGGATTTTATGGAAGCCGGGCCGTGCGCGCGGAGCCTGGCGCGAGATGGTCAGGCACGCCACTGTCCCAACGTCGTCGTTGTCTTCGTCACATTTCCCCCTCCTTTAAAGAGGACGACCCGGCCGATGAATGATGAAAACACGAGAGTAAACTGAAATCACACACACAGATTTAGAAGACAAGGTCGAAGAAAGATGGGCTGACGAATGACTGCTGCCGGCCGCGTAGAATGAAAATGTCCTTGAACCTGCAGCCTCTCTTCACAGCATTGCCGACTTCTGTAGGAGCCACAGCCCCACGACGTCACGATCCGGGCTAGGAAATCCATCTGACCACTACCAACACAAACGGGGCTGGGGACAGGGCAGGGGACCATAAGCTCGCGTCCGTCTCTCGATTTCGTCCATAGTTCATCTTGTTCACGGCACTCTTCACAAAAATTCTCGTCTCACATTCTTTGAAACTCTCTCGCAGTCATTTCGGCATTCCAGGCAGTTCACGGGGCGGGGGCTGTGCGGCGGGGCTATGGTCTGGAGCTCGATCGGCTGCGGCGGAGGACTGCTGCAACCAAGGTCCGGAGCGATGATGTCGCTCCGGACCTCCGGAACAATAAAACCAGCCGATAAAGGAGGAGCAATTGGGATTCTTAGCACTTCTAAATACATCCGGGAAGGATACCGCCAACGAAATGACCCAAAGTTTTATGAACCTCTCGCAGGTGACCCTACAGTGCACCAAACTCAGACTGTGACCTCGGTCCTTAAGGATCTCTTAGACGAGGGCAGAATAACCGCTAACGAACATAAATTAGTGAAACCGGTACAGCCTTCGCCGGGCCGCTTCTACATGCTCCCTAAGATTCACAAACCTGGTAACCCAGGGCGCCCGATCATATCCGGAATAGGTACAGTAACCGAACCCATATCAGGATATGTAGACAGTTTAATTAAACATATACCTACAAGTCTCGATTTGCACATTAAAGACACAACTCACTTCTTAAGGGAAATATCAAATTTACGCATACCAAAAGAATCATATCTGGTTACACTTGATGTGTCATCGCTGTATACGAATATCCCACACGATGATGTAATAATTTCTTTAATTGACATGTACGAACTCCACAAACAACCGGATACCCCAGATGGACACGTCGTCGCTACTCTAGCGAGGCTTGTTTTAGAACTCAACACGTTCGAATTTAACAATAAAAACTTTAGGCAGGTTAGCGGAACCGCGATGGGCACCAAATTGGCCCCGAACTACGCCAACGTATTCATGGGAAATTTAGAATCTCAGTTCCTTTCTGAATGTCCCGTAAAGCCGCTAATATACAAAAGGTTTATAGATGATATATTTATTGTCTGGTCGCCCACTGAGAAGGAGCTGGTGGACTTCATAGGTCGATACAACGCTGCTCATCCGAGCATCCGCTTTACACATTCGTACTCTCAAACCGAAATAAACTTCTTAGACGTCAACGTTAAAATAGACGAAGGTAAACTCGCCACGAGCCTGTACTGTAAGCCAACAGATCGACAGCAATACCTGCATTATCAAAGCGACCACCCACGCCATTGCAAAAACAGCATTCCCTATAGCCAAGCTCATTGTTTCAAACGAATTTGTTCCGAGGAGACAGATTTTGATGCGAGCAGCCAAAATTTAAAGTCAGTGCTAGAGAAACAAAAGTATCCACCGCGTAAAATCGACGATGCAATCAGAAAAGCCAAGCAACTGAACCGAGCAAACCTTATCAGCCCGCGGCCCACGCAAAGCGACACACAACGCACAAATCTATATCTAACTTATAGCATGAACCATCCTAATGTAAATAATATCTTAAGATGACATAATAACATTCTCGAACAAAGCGAGCGCCTTAAACGCGCGTTTCCATCCGCCCCTGGGGTAGTCCACCGATGATCGCGTAACCTCAAAGACGCGCTAGTAAATTCTCGGATCAATTCATCGCCACCACCTAACGAATGTAGGCCTTGCATGCACCCAGGATGTCTGATCTGTACACAGATGCAGCACACAAACACGGCCAGCAGCACGCACTCGCAGTTCTCGATCAAAATTAAAGGGCACTTAACATGTGCCTCGTCGAATGTCGTGTACTTATTCGAATGTACGGTATGTAAAATGCAATACATAGGGCAGACTAGAACGGCATTTAGACTGCGCTTTAATAATCACAAATCTCACGCCATAAATCTTCCGACATTGCCTCTATCCAAACATCTCGCTCTCCCAAAACACTCGTTTGATAAATTGTCAGTGACGCTCCTAGAATCTGGATTTAAATCAAATCGCGAACGTGAACAGCGTGAATCCTATCTAATTTACCGATTCAACACAATTAAATAAGTAATAAATGAAAGCCCCGGTACTCTGACATCGATTAAACTGCTAACAGACGAATAGCAACAGCGATGAGGGGACATTTTTTCAGGTCCCAGACCTTATTGTTAGCAGTGGTACTGTGTTTGTGGCCGGAACTGGACCATCAACTTTTCTCTTTTATTTCCAGGTTTTGATATACATATTTTTTTTTTGTTCTAGGTTTAACATTGTTCCCTTTCAGGTCTGACTCATGCATGCCCCACAAAACAACACAAGTGACCGTGCCTTTTTTTTTTTTTTGAGACAGCACTTTAGTTTGCGCGTTAACCTTCGTCTATTGTACGCTATCGTTCAGGTTACCCCTGCCCGCCGGCCACAAAGTCACCCTGCGCCCCCTCTCAAGAAGCTACAACCGTCATCCCACCGTCCTTGAAACTTGGCCCCGACCGTCAAGCTTCTTCACCCGGATACGAACTGCCCTACGCTTCCCTCTCACCAAAGCTCCAACCGTCATCCCGCCGTTTTTGAGACTTGGACTCGACCGTAGCATTGTATAAATACCACCCGCGTTCATCTGTAAAAGTTCTTCCTGACGAAGGCCCGACTCCGGCCGAAACGTCGAAGATTAAATCGTCCGTTGTTGCTGTTTTCACCAAGGGTTTTTTCTTACCAGTTATACCCACGCCTTCGGCCTCCCGCCACCATGCCCCCTATTTATAAATATATATATATATATATATATCATCGAAAGTGGATGAACCATATATGGTCGAATGCATCAAAGTTTAACAAAATCTAGGCCTCCCACTGTCCGAACACCTGCCCGGACAGTGGAAGGCCCAGAGTTCAAATTCTGGCTCTGCCGTTTATTTGTGACTTTCGGCGGTTTCGTAAAACTTTGATTCATTCCATTAGCTACGGGTCATTCATCTGCGTATTTTCGATTATTTTCTTTTCGGAGACCACACACGATAATCAACAAAGGCCAATCAGGAACAACCCTTCCCGGTCAGAAAAGGAGTGCTTAAAAGGACTAAGCTCCAGAGACGATCTAGATTACAAACCTGCAGATGAAGACGGCACAATAGTTGTCATGAACAAACAATATTACCTCGACGAAGGATTCAGGCAGTTAAATGACGAATCATTTCACCATGAATTGGCAACTGATCCTACTCAAATGTTTGAGTCGGACAGTTTGAAAACAGTACCAATCTAAATGGAAGCGGCAAAATTACAAAAGAAGTCCTTAGCGCAGTACGCACCATCCCATTCCAAACCTGGCCCTTTCTATTTGCTTCATATGATACACAAGGTCAGCAACCCAGGAAGACTTATAGTGTCAGGAATCGTTACAGTTATTGAACGTATCTCAAGTTTCGTTGATACCCTAATGAAAAACATTCCTTCGACACAGCCCTCGTTCGTTAATGATAAGAACCACTTTCTGCAGAAAATCGCCTTATTGGAGATTCTCGACAATTCCTTCCTCGTTACTCTTGATGTGGCTTCGCTCTATGCAAACTTATCTAACAAAAATATTATCGCCGCAGTGGCTGAAGCGTTTAAACGGACTAACCACAAACTTGATACAGACGGAGATGTCATTTCGACACAAATTAAACTGGTCTTCGAATACAATCACTTTGAACTTGAGAACAAGCACTATCTACAGATCAATGCAATCGCCACGGGGACTAAAATGGCTCCCAATTAAGCGAACATATTCATGGCACAACTGGAAACCAACTTTCTCTTCAAACGCCCTATTCGACCGTTGTTTTACAGACGCTATATCAACGATATATTTAAGATTTGGACTGGTACTGAGGAAGAACTATTGCAATTCATCGCCGCCTCACCCTTTCAGCCAATGACGATTAGCGTTGTTTTTTTTCACTGATCCCTTCCACTACCAGTACTGACTTAGAAAACGCTTGCCGACAAAGTGGGCTGTAAAGAGAATGATAAAAAAACCATTCAAATGCCGCTCAATCACACACTAGCCTTCATGATAACTCAGATTTCTTCTGTTAAATATCACAGCAGGTCTTCGGGGCCAAGCGCTCGCCTGGGCTCTTTGGACGATGGCTTTACCGGTGACACCTTGCAGAGATTTTTTGTTTGGCGCTTGTTGTCTGTCGTCAGAGCGGAGGTGAGAAAAACTCTCTCCTCATACACAAGGAGAGAGAAGTCCGGTTTCCCTTTTGTCCGCGAAGCGCGATGAGGAAAGGGATAAGAGCCTCGGCGTCAAGTACTGGTTTTCCCAGTGTTGAGCGGTGCTGGTGATGCTGACATTCGGCGAAGAGTGGAAAGTGAGCACATGCAGAGAAACGAGGCGAAACTCTAAGGGGAAGGCGGGTGTAACGGGACGACTTTTGGCAGAACATAATTTACGTTTCGAGCTGGGTTCCACCAGTAATGATGTTATAGTGAAATCGAACGTGGTGGAAGTTTGTAAAACCCTCCGACATTACCTGCGGCTGATACTGCCAAGCGG